>PVJH01005530.1:0-92878 GCA_004026705.1 Nesogale talazaci
GGGTAGCTAGAAGTCAGAGTGGACTTGACAACACGCCACAGCAACAGTGTTTTCTAAACGACTACAAAGATGTTAGAACCTAACTAGTTTTTGTTTGGACAAAGCTACTTAATCGGTCGATCTCTGAGCTATTTCTATGGATGTCGGGGCACCAAGAGAAACATTGCTGAGACAGAGAAATTTGGAAGAGCTGGTTCAATAAAGAGCCAGGAACTCAGCACATGATTATTTCTAATGCATGTTGGTCATCATTATTAACAATATGAATGACGTTAACATCTTCGCGAGCTGAAGCTTTGCCTACCATTTTCTTTCAGTGGATCAAAAACCCTAAGAAACCAAAAAGAAAATTACTTAAAAGCCGACAAGAAAAGATAAGGGTAAAATCCAAAGGGAATAGAATAATTTTTGTGTTTTTGACCAACAGTGAGCTAGGTTCTGCTTGACACTCACTCATCCCTAGAATGGAGCATGATTGAATTTTTGGAATCTGAAGTATTTCTCTTATATTGGAATGCTAGAGGCCACCAGCAGTTTTCCCTGCTTGAGATAGGTCAATCTCAAGGGGCTACCCAAACCAACTGCTACTGTGTCTCTTCCGGCCCATAGTGACCCTAGAAACCCGATACCCACTGTTGTTGAGTCAGTTCTCACAGTGACCTAGGCAGGGTTTCTGAGGCTTTACATTTCCACAGGAGCAGATTGCTTCTTCTTAATCCCAGTTTTTGGTTAGTAGTCCAACACCAGATCCACTATACCACCAGTGCTCCAAAGCACTGCTGTAGACCTCTCTAAATTGCTCAGGCTAGAAATTTTGGAATCATCTAGACTCTTCTCTTTTCCTCAAACCCTTCATTCCATACAAAAAGAAATACCGTTGGCATCTAATGATTTCTCCCTACCGTGACTGCAGAACCCACCAGCCAGTTTCTGAGGACTATTCCAGGGGACTCCAAGGTCTCCTTTACACATAAGAGGTGGAGTGATCTTTTAGACATAAATCAGAGCATACTACCTTGAACAGTCTGATAGCATTCCCATTCTATTTGGATTAATATAGGCCCTACAATCCCCTTCATGATTGTTTTCTGATATACTTCTCTATCTCAGTTATGGGCTTTTTACTTCATCATACAGATATATTTTAATTTTACTTGCATATTTTTTGTTGCTGCTGAGAGTATATATGGCAAAACATACACCAATTCAACAGTGTCTACATGCACAATTCTTCCATCCTTTTCTGAGTTGTTCTTTCCTCATTAGCATAACCTTACTGACCCCAAAGGATCCTATCAGATCTTTCAAGCTTCTGTTGTCAAGTTGATCCCCAATAGATAGCTTTTAAAAGAGCACACTGCTCAAGGCAGACAGGTTTGTGGGTGTTTTTACTAGCTTACCCAAATGATAAGAGCAGTGGTGGCCCATTGGTTAAACCGCTCAATGTGAATCAAGGGTTGGTCTTTTAGAGCCACCAGCTGCTTCTCAGGAGAAAGATGAGGCCGTTTCTTTCTCTATAGAGGTATGGCCTTGGGCACTATGGGGCATATCTGTTCTGTCCCAGATAACCCCTCCGAGTTGGAATTCACTCAACAGCAGCAGATGTGGTTTGGTTTAAGGTAAATACACTGCATGACTTTCTAAAGGACTCTAGGGGATATTCTTGGTTTAAGGGTTAAGGATTATTCCAGGAAAATAGTTTCAGGAGTTCATCTACCCCTGAGAGTGATTCCAGAAAATCTGTGAGAAAGTGAAATTCTGTTCTATGTTTTTCTCCCTTTTGATCCAGATGCCTCTATCGAATTCTTGAATAAAAGCGGTGGTTGTTCACACACATTTCATATCCTCTTCCTGAATCTCCTTCCCCTGTTGCTCCAGGCAGACAGAGAACAATTGTTGGACCTCCGGTGGTTGCTTTCAAATGTTTAATATCTCAACCACTACATGGTGAATGAGGAGGTAGAGCAGAAACATGAAACACAAGATTAGGCCCATGACCATATACACTCGAGTATAAGGTGACCTGAATATCACCTAATTTTAGCCGAGGCATCGAATTTTACCACAAAACCTGCATTAAAATGTGCTGAAAAAACCCAGCCCACACAAGTGTATATGGTAACTGAAACCATGAAACTATGTAACTATGTCCCCAAATTTCCAAACCTAGGAAATAAATCCCTTGAGATGTTTAGTTATACATAAATAGCCTCAGTAACGACTTTATTTCTTATTTGTGGCCATTGTTGCAAATATATCTTTTACACAAGTTTTTGACAGTTCAGTGTTTTATGGCAAACAGCTGATTGACAACCATCAAATAATTGGCTGTGCCACCCTCCCTTTACTCAATGCCGTTTTTCATCTTCATTAGCCCCCCCTCCCTCTTGACCTAGTGCAAGTCTCTAGACATTTTCCTTACCTTTTAGGTAAGTGGGGTCCTACAATGTTCGTCCTGTTGTGATTGCCTTATTTCACTCAGCCTAGGGTTTTCACATTCCTTCATATTGTCATGTGTATCAAGATTTCATTTTTCCTCTCTCTGCGATGCTATCTATTTTCGATTTAGTTTTTAAATCACTTCCCTCCTAGAATGTAAACTCTAAAAAGAGTAGGAACTCGATATGTTTTATTCATTACAATATGCCCGGCTCCTAGAATAGCAAGTGATCGATAAATATTTATTAAATGAGCAACTCTGGCTTCACACGGCAGGGGTTCAGCCTGGATGCTGAAATCCCAGGTCGGCCACGGTGATATGAATTAAAGACCAGGGGGATTTTGGAGGAAATATCTTTAGGAATAATAATAACATGCCTTTATAGTTTGCTACTTGAAAGGGAACAGAACTGTTACATGCACATCCCCGCCTTTGACCCTCCCTCTAGTCCTCATGATGGCAGCAAAGGAGGAATTATTCATCCCACTTGGCAAGTATATATCTCAGAGAGGATACGTTTTCTCTATGCCAGGGCTTATGTCACTCCAAGAGCACGAGGATGTTGGGGGAGGAAGGAGCCTTAGTGGTACTGTGGGCTGAACATTGGGGTGCTAATCTAAAAGTCAGCAGCTCAAACCCGCCAGCTACTCTGAGAGAGAAAGATGAGGCTGTCTGCTCCCATAAAGATTTACAGCCTCGGAAATTAGTTCTAGGGAGAAGTTCTAGGGCTCGCTAGGAGTTGGAATGGACCAGATGACTAGGGGTTTGGTTTGAGTTGGTTGTAGACTTTGGAATGTGACTGATCTGGGTTTGGACTTGCTCTCTGCCATGTACCTGAGGGCATGTACCGCTCCCCACCTGTAAGATGGAGCTATGAAGTGAAAGAAGACATGCACAGCTCTTGGAATGGTGTCTCTCTTGCAGAAGCTGGCCAGGGCGTGAGTGCCTGAGTCTCTTTGTATCTTTTTAGACACCAGGGTCTTCTGGGGCCAACTATTCAGCCTGCTCTTCTTGCAGTTGTTTGAGATTTCTGAAGGATCTTCAGTCCAGAGGAAAATTCCCTGAAACAGACTGACATGGACAGCTGTTTCATTCTCAGCCAAAGGGGATGTTTTCTGAATTGCAGCCCCCCACACCCCCAGTATCACTCTACACCCTTGGATTTTGATTTCCCCAAGATGCCAGTCCAGCTGTCTCTTAATTTTTGTATTTGAAAGACATTTCACAGGACCAGCCATTGGGAAAGCCTAGGCTGTGCAAGTCCCTGTGCCCAAACCTGACCTTGGAAGCTGAGAAAGCTCCTAATCCCCAGAAGCCCATTCTTAGAGCACCCGAGCATGAGCATTACTTGCCAATTTATAAAAATATCACCCACTGAACTTCTGATTCCACCCATCTCGGTTAGAGAGTCTCCACTGTTAACACACATCAGAATCCCTGGGAGAGGGACAGGCTGTTGGACTCATTTTCTAGAGGGTTCCTTTTTGTAGTTTTAAGCCAGAACCCGAGTATCTGGTGAATTTGTATTTCAAGCATTGTCGAGGCCTCTGGCCCCAGGACCACACCTTGGGAACAATGTGAATAGAGTAGAAATACGAATGCCCTACAAGCCCCGATGGTGCGTTCGGTTATGCACTGGGTTGCAAACCACAGTAGGTCAGTAGTTCAAAACCACCAGCTGCTCCATGGGAGAGAGATGAGGCTTCTTCCTCTCAGAAAGAGTTGCAGTTTCAGAAACCCACAGGGAGAGTATCACTCTGTCTTACAGGGTTGCTATGAATTGAAATGAACTCAATAGCAGTGCTTTTATTTGAGTGACCTCATAGCCTAACATAATCCATCATCTCTGAGGAGCAAGTACGCATATTAGTAAGGTCCTGAAGAATTCACTCTCCCACTGTAAACACACATTAAATCATGACATTAAAATAATTCCCGGGGCTTTTACTCATTCTTCACCATACCCTAGTTTTCTCTGTTTTATTCACACTGAGATAATGGGCCTTTCCTGGAGAATCACACATCTCCCCTCTGCCACTTGGTCTTTTTTCACCATGCAATGCCACACATGAAGCCAGGCTGCCTGAGTGTCGCTCTCTCCCCATCCTGATCTCTTGTCAGTGTCAGATAACAACATGCCAGGGGAGCAAGGGCTGACTTGTGCCTTACTTCTTCATCTGCAGTGAACAATTTCAGGCAGGTTTGTACCATATCCAAAATTCTCCCAACCCCACAGCACATTCCTATAGAATCCAGCCCACTTTTTTCCTTTGTAATCTGGGGCGGACACTGGGTACCTAAGTAAGCAAGGGCTTACACGTGCTCACTTTTTCATCAGTTGTGGACACTTTCACAGGGTGTCACCACATCGTTGAGGATGACCTTGTTAGAATATTAATTTTAGTTCTGGGGTGGCACAAAACAAGCCCTCAGGTTGGGTAACTCTTCCCAGGAGGATGTGGGTTAGAGGAATCAGTTAGTCAGGAGGTAAAGCTGGTCTGGGTGGAAGCAGGGCTTTGTGTGTCAGGCCATCCCTGACAACTCCATTGCGCAATTTCAGGAACAAACAGGTGTCCACAAGTGACTTCTTGGCTTGTTGCCACCTTGGGCAGGAGAAACTGGTGACTGTCAGAAGGCAATTAAACACAAACTTGCTGCTACGGAGTGGATTCTGATGTATCGTCACCAGGGCTCTGGGGCTCTTAAAACTGCTCCAAGCCACTTACTGGAATTGAAAAGGATGTGTCCTGTGGAGCCTTGGTGGCATGGTGGTTACATGTTGGGCTGCTAACCACAAGGTCAGCAGTTCAAAACCGCCAGCCCCTCCTGTGGTGAAAGATGAGACTTCCTCCTCCTCTAAAGAGTTAAGTCTGAGAAACCCGTGGGACAGTTGTCCCCTGCCCTATCGGGTGGCTATGAATTGGTATTGACGATGGCCGTGAGTTTTGCTCCTGCAGTTGATCAGGTTCTTTCATGACCTGACTCCACTAGGATGAGCAACTTCCAGAGCATGTGGGAGGACCCAGGGGGAGACCCAAGGGTCTTAGGGTTATGACTTTCTCCGCTCCTTTCAATGCAGGGTCAGAAGGACGAATGGAAATAGACGGAGGTTTTAGAAACTGCTTCTGGGCAGTTCCGGTTCCCCGGGAGGTCACTCCAACTGACAGCGACTCACTGTGCTTTGGAGCTGAGTCAGGGACTGATTTAGAGGATGCACATGCCCAGGCACCACTGGTTGGGGATGAACCTCCAATCTTTCCGTGGGTACCCACCAGCCAGCGATCCCCTCTAGGCCACACATACTTGGAACCAATAGCCTGAAAACAAAAGTTCTTACAAGCACATGCATCACGATGAGTGGAAGAGGAAGCTGGAACAACACTGCTAACCCCAAGACCAGCAATTTCAAATCACCAGTCCCTTCACAAGAAGAACATGAGGTTTTCTATCCTAGTAAAGAGTTATGGGTTCCGAAACCTGAGGGACAGGGCTTCTCTGTCCTGTAGCACCACTGTGGTGCGGAATCCACTCGAGGGTAATCAGCGAGTGAGAGTTGGTTTGAAAGCATGTAGGACACATGGCTAAGTGTCCACAGCTGTTCTCCGAGTCCCCATCAGCTTCTTAGTCACTGCTCTGATGTCATGAACACACAGACCAGTCATGTTTACTCTCACACAAATCCTGCTTTATCTATGACTCAGAAAAGGACTGGGGGTAGAGGAGCATCATTGGGAGCAAGAAAAAGAAGAGCATCAAAAGATTATAGGAGCACTTCCCATCACTTGACTGGGATTTAAACTTTTTTATTTTTGGCTTACCTGGTGTTGCCTGTCACAGCTGTATTCGATCCGCACACGGAGCCAGGAAATGCTCTGCTCCCCCCTTCTCTTCCACAAGAGAGACTCCTCGCGCTCGCCTTCCCTTTTCAAATACACACCCAACACGCCGGTCCCCGTGCCGTACATGTGGTGGAAAAAGGTCAGGCAGTGTTTCCCGGCGGCCCCTCGCAGAGGCGTGGACAGGAGGCGTGCTTTCTGCCCATACACCATGTTGGAGGCCTCGATGTACATGTAGTAGCCTTGAGAGGGATGTAAAAGCAGACATTGTTTAACAAGGATAAACACTGCGCACTCTTTTTCCATAGTGCTCCTGGGCACACATTAGGACAAACAGGTGATTAGAGTACCGATAATCGACTTTATGGCTTTATGATTCACAAGAAACAAAGCAAGCTGCTGCCACGATTGACTTTGGAGATGCTTCTTTTTTAAAAAAGGACCGTCCATTGTTTTAAATAGAAGATGTGGCCTAGTATTATGCCACTGGTCTGGTTATTGGCACATCAAGATTTATCCTGCTGACCCAGGGTTAGTACCTTTCAGACATTGTCTTAGAGGGAGAAAGCTGGGTTTTGTGGTTAGCTAGGTCTCAGGGTGGGCTTTACTACTTACTTCCTATCTGTGTGTGAGCTGACGGAGTCGTGGTGGGATAGTGGTTATGAGTCGGGTGGCTCACGCAAGGTGAGCACTTTGAAACCACTGGCTGCTTCATGGGAGAAAGAGTTCCAGAGACTCACAGAGGCAGTGCTCCCCTGTCCTGTTCGGTTGCCAAGAGTGAGACTTGACTTGATGGCAGTGCGTTTGGTTTGGGTTTGGTGTGTGAGCCTGGTCTAATACATTACCTGCCACCCCCCCCCACCCAAACTAATATTCTTCATCAAAACAAAAGCATCAAATTCACTGCCACCGAGTGGTGCGAACTCAGTGAGCCTATAGACCCTATAGAACAGGACAGGGTAGAACTGCCTTTGTGGATTTCTGAGATTGGTAACTCTCCACCGTAAGAGGCACCCTTCCCACAGAGCAACGGGTAGTTTTGAACTGCCGACCACAAGGTTTTGAACTGCAGCCCAACACCTAGCCACTGAACCACAGGATTTGTCCCATTTTAAAAGAACAAATTCTTGTTGCTCATGGTGCCAAGAGTCAAGGAGGGTGAGTGGAACAGCTGCATACCACGCATATTCAAGTATTATTTCTTGTCCTGGCTTCTTCTCCTAGAAAAATTTTAAGCTTTTTTATTGTGAGCTGGGTGAAAATTTACAGAGTAAATTGGTTCACTATGCAACAAGTCACACTCATTTTATTTTGTGCATTGATTGCACTTCCCACAATGTAACACAATTCTCCCCTTCTCCCCTACCCACTTTCCCCACCCTACCCCTCCCTGGGTTGCTGGTTTGCTACTTATTTCTACTGGGTCTTCTTTCCTGTCCCTTCCAGGCTTCGATGCTTTTCCCTGGACTCATGCTGCCCTTCTGATTTCCTCTGGCTGCATGCTCTAAAGAAGGGGTACCTTCCTGGTACCTAGGGGCACCTTTTAGGTCTAACTTGGCTGAAAGCTGAGCCCAGGGTTGAGTTGAGTTCCAGACTTGAAGGGTGTCTACGGTCTCCCTAGTGGGGGTTGTCATGAATTTCTTTGTGCCATTTTTGGTCCTTGAACGTCCATTTGCATAATATTTTAAAATGCCCTTTCAATTTCCATTTGAAATTTTAGGTGACTCTCATATCTTTCATCTGCTGGTTTCAAGCAGAAGCAGAATTAGTTTGCATGAAAAGAGTGCAGTGGGTACTGCAGTCAGCTACCACTGATTCACCAGTGTTACCTCTGTGTATCTTTTCCCAGGACCAAGTGACTTCACACTGGTAGCTTGAAACGGGCCATGGTGGGATGACTTATACCACAGGAATGGGCTATTGCTTCAAAAAATGTTTTTTTGTTTCAGCCTCTTCTAAATGCTGTGCTGTTAAACAATTATATAACATGATTGAAATAATGCCATACGAAAGATAAGAGATCTTTCTAAAGGGTCTAGAGTAAGGCACCCATAATTATTAAATTATTTTTTATGATTACGGGGCTTATTAAGGCAGTTCATAGGTTATAATGGTCAATATACCATTTTTTCTAATTTTGTATTCTTGAGGCTCACTTTATAAAAAGGCCCTGCATCCTGCAGAAGTGGTTCTTTCCCCTCACTATCATGATCCCAATCCTACCTTACAAATCCAGCTAGCCCAGGAAAGGTACACTGGAACCAGACACATGCGGAATCCAGGACAGATGATCCCTTCAGGACCAGGGGTGAGAGTGGTGATACCAGGAGGGTGGAGGGGAGGTGGGGTAGAAAGTGGGAACCAATTGCAGGGATCTACATATAACCTCCTCTCTGGGGGACGGACGACAGGGAAGTAGGTGAGGGGACATATTGGACACTGTATGATATGACAAACCAATGACAATTTGTAAATGACTAAGAGTTCATAGAGGAGGGAAAGTGGGGAAGAGGGGGAAATGGAGCTGATACAGGGGGCCCAAGTAGAAGGAGGATGTTTTGAGAATGATGATGGCAACACATGTGCAAATGTGGTCTGCATACAATTGATATATGTATTGATTGTAATAAGAGTTGTATGAACACCCAGTAAAATGATTTATTTGTAAAAAAAAAAAAAAGGAGTGGTTCTTTTTCTTATTTTTGAAGAAATATTTGCATATTTCTTTCTTTCTTTCTTGCCACACACACACAAACACACACAATATTGCATCAGTGGTCTTTAAGCTTAAAAAGTTTGATGAAAATTTTAGATTTTTTAAAACATGCATGTTTGTATTATAGAGTTCTAATATGCATAAAGTTTTTCATTTAAATTTGTTACCTTGCTTAGGAATACTGTTCTCTAAATATATAGATGATAAAAAGCATAATGCAGGGTCTTGAAGGCTTGAGCACAAACAAGCAGCCATCTAGCTCAGGAGCAACAAAACACACCATAAAAGATGCTCACTTGCCTGTGCGATCATGAGGTGCTGAAACAATCAGGTATCAGACATCAAAGAACAAAAATCAAAATCAATGGACCAATTGACTCCCGATATTGCTGAAGACAAATGGATACAGAGGCAAACAGAGTAGAAGAAACTACGGTGCCCAGCTACCAAATGATTGAATGCCTGGAGTCTCAAAAACGTGAAGATAATCGAGTTGCCATTCAGCGCAGAAACAACAAAGCCCACATGGAAGAAGCACACCAACATGTGATCAAGAGGGGCTGAAGGGAGCAGGTATCGAGCATCAAAGAACAAGAATCACATCATTATGAATGAGGGGAGAGCAGGGTGGGGACCTAAGGCCCACTGGTGGGTAATTGGTCACCCCTTTACAGGGGAGCCACGGGGAGGAGACAGACCAGTCAAGGGGCAGCCAGGCAGTGATGATGCATACAAGTTTCCTCTAGCTCCTGAAGCCTTCCTTCCCACAACCATCATGGTCCTAACTCTACCTTACAAATCCAGATGGACTGGAGAAGGTACACTGGTGGAGAGGGGAGCTGGAGATAAGGGGAAACCAGGATGGGTGAGCCCCTTCGGGCCAGTGGTTAGATTGGAGCTGCTGGAAGGGTGGAGAGAAGGTGGAGTAGAGAGACGGAACCAACTGCAAGGATATACACATAAGCTCCTATTTGAAGGATGGACATCAGGGGAATGGGCTGGGGGAGAGGTCGGGCAGTGTAAGATACGACAGAACAACAAAAATCTATAAAGTATTGAGGGATGGTGGAAAGGAGAGAGCAGGGGAAGGGGGGAAGGGATGGGATGAGCCGATACTAGGGGCTCAAGGGAAAAGGCGTATGATTGGAGAACGATAATAGCAGTGGACATGTGAAGGTGCCTGGCACAGTATGTTTATTTATGTATTGTGAAAAACGATGTATGAGCCCCCAATAAAATGATTTAATTAAAAAAAGCATAATGCTTGCAAAGTCTTATGGTTCACTCATTACTTATTATAGGAAGTGATATCAAGTTGAGGGGAAAGTGGAGGAAGTTCAAAGACACATGGAAATGAGATGGCTTTGGGTAGTGGCATCATAGGCTTAGCATCGCTGTCTGTGGTCACTTGTGGTGTCTATTCCTCCACGCCCCCACCGGGGCTGTCTGTGCCAGAACATACAGAATCCAAGTCTTGTTTGCTATGAATTTAAATTATAGAATATGATGTGATGATAAAGTTATAAATGCCTCAGATGTACCATTTCTCAGATTATATGACTAGGACAACAAAATTGGTGAGATCTTTCTACTTGAATTATGATATTATTATTTAGATGATCCATAACTGGGTGGAAGTTCTTTTGATGTATCTTCTTCTTTTCCTTCAATTATGACTTCATTTTCAAATTGGCTATCTATATAGGTTCACAATGTTTAACAAGAAGAGAAAACTTGACAAAATCAATGACTATCAATGTTCCAGTGGCGCAATCGGTTAGTGTGCGGTACTTATAAGACAAAATCAATGACTATAAAAATTCCAGCTGTGTGCAGTTCACATTTCTTTCTTTTTTTTTTTTTGCAGTTCACATTTCAAGGAGTTGGAAAAAATTCAAATTTCCATCAGTGGAAGGATGGATAAAAAAACTGTGATACAAAAAAAAAAAACAACTGTGATACATAATACATGAATGGAGCATTATGTATCCCTCAAAAGCCATGATGAAAGCATGAAACACACCGCCTCATGGGAAGAATGGGAGAAAATGATGCTAAGCAAAGTAAGTCAAGCGAAAAAGGATAAGTACATGAGTCCACTGAGGTAAGTTTTAAAAAATGCAATAAAAAGGGACATATGGGAAAAGCTATTAAATACATACATGCATGGAGTGAGGTCCAGACACCCCAGCAGATGCCAAACCCAACCCAAGGATGCATATGGCAGCCAAGTAATAAGAAGGGAGAGAAAAAAAAGAGAGAGACAGGGATGGGGTGGTGGAGGAGGGAACAGGGCATTAACCCACCCAAGGGGAGGGTGTTGTTTATATCTCCACAGGAGAGGGAGAGAAGGACCAGATTTCAACCTTGCACGCCAAGACGTGAATACAACATATAAGCATGAACCAGGGAACCAATAGAGAGGTCTGTGGGCCAGCCCCTAATTCCAACTAGGTGAGCATCCCCTACCCCAGAGGACAGCCCTGAAGCTGCAGCTCAGAAAGTGGGGCGCCTCTGATCAGGAGCAAAGCAAGAAGGCGAGTGGAGCACACTCCAGCCCACCAAGCTCTCAGGACAATGTTCTGGTTCAGAGCAGTCAAGGCACAGAGGGGATCACAAGGCCGGCCCCTTCACGAGACATGATGAAGTGTCCCTCACTGGCAGATAGTGCTAAGGGGGACAGCACTGGGGACACTGTGTGGGAGAGGAGCCCAATCCAACCCTACTTCACTGGGGTGAACACTAAGGGTGTACCGTGGAGCGGCAAGGGGAGCAAAGCAAGGAGCCCCCGAGGAATGCCAAAGGTGGATTTAGGGGTCAGAGTGTGACACCACAGGGTACTTGACTGGAAAAAAAACTTAAAGGCCGTGAGGGCTTTTCAGTGTTTGCTGTTGTTTTTTTTTCTCTTTCTCTTTATGTTTTGTCTGTTGTTGATTGTTGTTGTTGTTTTTGTTATGTCTTCTCTGTTTTGTTTTGTGTGTATTATTGTCTATGTATGTCTATCTGGACAAGACAGAGTGGGGAAAAATCTGGAGGAGAACAGTGGGACCAACGGTTCGGGGGAAGAGGGGAGAGGGAGACATGGTGGGGGGGGATGTAGAAGAAGGGTACCAACAAACCCAGGAACATGGGAAGAGTAAGTGATCTAAAATTGGTGGAGAGAAGGGCATAGGATGCTGGGGGGTGGGGGTGGGGCTTGATCAAGGGCAAGGTATCCGAGAGGAATTACCAAAACCTGAATGAAGGCCACAATCGTGGGATGGGGAGAAAGTCAAAGGCAACAGAGGAAATTACTGGGACGCACGAGACAGTGATAGAGGTCTCACTATAGGCATGTATATATGTAAATACAACTATACAATGACAGGGGAATAGATTTACATACATATGTTTATTTATAAAGTACTATGATAGCAGATGGACATTGGACCCCCCCACTCAAGTACTCTCTCAATGCAAGAACACTTTGTTCTAATAACCTGACATTCTTTGATGCTCACCTTCCCTTACATGAGCACTGCAGACAAAATCGATGCATAAGCAAATGTGGTGAAGAAAACTGCTGGTGTCTGGCTATCAAAAGATATAGTGTCTGGGGTCTCAATGGCTTAAAGATAAACAAGTGGCCATGCTGAGAAGCAACAAAACCCACACGAAAGAAGCACACCATTCTGTGTGATCATGAGGTATTGGTGAGATCAGGTATTAGGCATCAAAGACCAAAAACAAAACAAATAAAAAGCATATCAATGGGAATGAGGGGGAAAGCAGAGTGGAGACCCAAAGCCCATCAGTAGTCATTGCACACCTCTTGTTAGAAGGGCCACAAGGAAGAAAAGAGCTAGTCAGGGTGCAGTGTAACACGGATGAATCACACAACCTTCCTCTAGTTCTTTAATACTCCCCCAGTCCTCACTACCATGACCCCAATTCTACCTTATCAATCTAGCTAGACCAGAACATGTGTAGTGGTATAGATAAGAACTCACAACACAGAGAATCCAGAACAGATAAGTCCATCAGGACCAATAAGGGGAACAGCAATGTGAGGAAGGCAACAGTGGAAGGGGTTAAGGAGGAACTGATCACAATGATCAATGGATGGCCCCCATTCCAGGGGACTGGACAGTAGAGAAATGGGTGAAATGAGACTGCAGTCAGTGTAAGACATGGAAAAAAATCATAAATTATCAAGAGGGACAGGGAAGGGAGGGGGTGTGGGGGACTGAAGGCAAAAAACAAGGAGCTGAAGAAAAGTAGGTGAAATGAGTCTGCAGTCAGTGTAAGACATGGAAAAAAATCATAAATTATCAAGAGGGACGGGGAAGGGAGGGAGTGTGGGGGAGTGAAGGAGGAAAACAAGGAGCTGATGCCAGGGGCTCAAGTAGAAAGAAAATGTTTAGAAAAAAATGGTGAAAACATGTAAAGATGTGTTTGACAAATGGATATATGTATGAATTGTGATAACTATAAAAGCCTCCAATTAAAAAGAAATTCCAGCCATGATAAAAACGACACCCATTCTTATAGCCCATGCCAATGACCACGTGATTATAATTAAGTTATAATGACAGCTCTGACCCACACACTAGAAGGTTCAAAAACTTAACATAGAATTTAGCCTTGTGGGTTTATTGATACATTTACATTGGGCCTACAAACAGTGCTTTTGTTCCTATAATTCCAGGATTATGTTTAGGAAAGCATAATATATTTCTGCTGAACCCCTGTGCAAGAACAGCACAGACGGTCATTTGGTTTCACACTCTGACAAGTTATCTGATATGGTCGGCACCCCACCTGCTCCTCACGATGCCCCTGGTTTCTAATGGATCTGTCTTTGTGGTTTGCGATTTCAGCAAGGTGCACAGGTCACTTTTGAAAATGCAGGGCTTTAGTACAGACTTGGTTGGAAGTTTAACCCAGGCTCCTTGAAGACACTCCTTTCCGGAGTCTCATCAACTGAGCTCTGTGCCTGTTTCTTGGAGTTGCCTGTAATCAAACCAGGGGGTTTCCCAAGCATCCTCCAGCAAAGGGTCGCTGGCTGCGGCAAGGATGTTGCATTTGAAGCACACATTGACCCTGCTCAAAGGAAAGTTTTCATTAGAAGGCTTTTCAGGATGACTAGGATTCCCAGTGATGCAATATTTTTAGTCCTGGGCTACTAACTAAAAGTTCCATGGTGCAAACCCATCAATTGCTTTGCAAGAGAAAGATGATGCTGTCTCCTCCCATAAGGGGGCGGGAGGGCGCAGGGAGAGGAAACATGGGGAACTGGTACTGGGGGCCTAAGTGGAGGGAGGATGTTTCGGGGGTGATGATGGCAACAGGTGTGCAAATGTGGTATGCACACCATTGACATATGTATTGATCATGATGGGAGTTGTATGAGCCCCAAATAAAATGATTTATTAAAAAAACAACACTGCCTGAGAAACCTTGCCGAGGGATCATGAGTGAGAAATGGCCCAGGATTTCTTAAGGCGGTTGTGCCTGCCTATTGAAAGCCAAGATGAATCCTGCTCAGGATTAGCCTGAGGTCCAGGAAGAGGGAGAAAGCAGGATCACCCCATCAGATAATTTATCTCATTGGCAGAAAGCACTAACTCACTCGATCTCTACTGAGTTCGTGGTTCTCAAGCTCTTCCTGGCAGAGTGGTGATGACCTACACCAACTCCTCCATCCCTGCTCCTTGTTCCCTGGACCATCCACCCTTCTGGAACCTTTTCTTTTTGCTAAAGCACTTATGGGTCTCTGGGATCAAGTTGACACCAATAGGTAAGGCGTCCGATTCCAGAAATCTTTGTGTCTAGTAGGTGAAAAATAGAAAGAAATCTACGCCCGCGAGCCTGAGCAATGGCATGACTTTTGGGAGAGAGCGGTGACATGTAAACTCAAAACCCACCGCGGCCTTCAAATTGGTGCCAACTCATAGTGATTCTATAGGACATGGTTCTCACCCTATAATGCCTGGACCCTTTAACACAGGTCCTCATGTTGCGGTGACACTCCCCCCCCCCCCACACACACACCATAAAATCATTTTCGTTGCTATTTCACAACTATAATTTTGCTATTGTTATGAATCCGTTGACTCCTGTGAAAGGATTGTTCGTTCCCCAAAGGAGTCATGACCCACAGGTTGAGAACTGCTTGCTATAGGACACGGCAGAACTGTCCCCATGAGTTTCCGAGACTGACTATTTATGGAGCCAGAAAACCTCATCTTTATCCCAAGTTTTGGTTGGTGGTTTCCAACTGCTGACCTTGTGGTTAGTAGTCCACCATGTAACCCCTATGTCACCAGGGCTTCCTTAGGATGAGTCTGGGGAAGGACTTGCAAATAAAGGTAGCTGTGTAGAGATGGGTTGCTTAGAAAAACAGATCCAGTGACATGAAAGAGGAACCGTTCACAATGAGCTATATATAACCCCCTTGCAGGGTGACAGACAACAGAAACATGGATGAAAGGAGATAGTGATTAGTGTAAGACATAAAAAAATTTTTTTTAATATAAATTATCAAGGGTTCAAAAGGGAGGGAGTGAAAATGAGTTGATACCAAGGGTTCAAGTAAAAAGAAAATATTTTGAAAATAATGATGGCAACAAATGTACAAATGTGCTTGACACAATGTGTGGATTGCAATAGGAGCTGTACAAGCCCTCCAATAAAATTATTTTTTAAAAAGTCATGGGGAGTTGGAGATACTACAGTGTTAAAAGGAAAAAGTTTAATTTGCTGTATCAAGTTAAGTGAAGATGGTGACCCATTTTTTAGGCATTCCAGTTAATCAAGGTTTTGCTTCAAGATATTCTGATTGAACTTCATTTACTCTCTGTGAAATATATAGCTCAATGGAAGAGAAGATATGATGTGGGCCTAATACAAGAAGGAGAAAAACAAGGAAGTGTATGTTGAAGAAAGTGACCAGTATGAAGCCTTTCTTCTTTTGGCGGGGTGGGGGGGGCATCACTGGCCTGGTGGGAGTAGAAGGCCCAATCTTGCTCCTGAAGAGCCGCTGCTGGATTTGAACCATCAACCCTGTGGGCTGTAGCCCTGCACACAACCACTACACCAACAGGGCTCAGCCAAAGTCTTTCTTTTAACTTTGTGGTTCACTATGTAAAATTACAGAGAGTTCCAAGAGCAGAATAAAGTCTTTGATTTCTTCTTGTTGTTGTTTTTAATCACTAAATGAGATAATGAACAAAAAGAGAGTGGCTTTCCCTTAAAAAATAAAACAGAAAAAGAGCTGAGTCCCGGTGGCATAGAGGTTGTGCGCGGGACTGTGGTCCTTTGGGATGGAGGTTCAATTCCAGCAGCGACTCCACAGAAGCAAAGGCTGGGCCTCCTACTCCCACCACCAGAGGGCAGTGATGCCCTCCCCCCCAAAAAAAAACAAAAACAAAAAATAAAACAGAAAAATAAACAAAACCTTATGGGACATCAAGGGCTTCAGAAAGTCCATTGAAAACTGAAGTCACAAGATAATAATAAAACTTTTCCAGAACAACAACAGCTACATGTATCCATGTTTAAGAAAGAACTTTATATCAGGGAGTAATTTGATATTACAAAAGCATCTCCGCTCTGTCCAACTCCAGCCCATGGGCTCGATGCTGTCTGGAGGCCTCATCAGTCCCTGGTCATTGAGGGCGGATGATGCATAAAAGTGCAGCAAGAAGCAGGGAGATCACAGGCTGGTGGGTCAGAGCCTCATGTGCAGAGCCTCGTGGACTCAAGGTTGGTGTGAACATGGCAGGTCGCCAACAGCTTGGAGGTTGGTTCTCACAAAAGACCACCGCTGGAGGCAGTGTCCCAGTAAGGATGAAGGGGGAGGGCCAGGGAGAAGAAGGAGAAGCTTTCCTTGTCTTTCTTACTGAAAAGGCATCACCAGCCTATGACCTGGTCCAGAGGTTAGAGTCCTCCCCTACACTTTCACCCCTGTGCAAGTTGACATAACATCAAACTGACAAAAATCCTGGGCCTTTCCACAAATCTTTCAGGGTAAAATTTCTATTTTAAGCACACATTCCCGAAGACACTATCAGTCAAGATCAATTAAGACTAACATCTAGTCCTAAAAATAACTTCGAACGACGTGCCAGTGAATCAGACTATGCCCTCTGGCTCACAGACGCTTCCCCATGGTTGCCAAATAAGCCCTCCTTGACTTGCATATTAGATACTTTTTCTTCTCCAGAAAAGACCAGGGCTTCATGGGGGCGGCAGCTCTGCTTCACATGTGTTTGGAAGCAGAGAAAAGCCCTGTGTGTTGACAAGCTTTGCCACATTTCAGCCCCAGACATGTTTGTCTCAGTCAACAAAAGCTGTGGCCGGGAGCTCCGGGGAGCCCCCAGTGTGGAAGCCTGAGACTTGTGCACGTGCTTTCGCACGTGAAGGCTGCCAGTCGGTGGAAGGAGTTCTTAAGTGGAGAAAACAAATGACACCATCTCTGTGGATCTTTGTTTAACATTCAAGGCATTCAAGCCCAATGGGTCTGCTGGGAGATCAGGGTTCCATCTGTTCTCTGTGCAGCAACTGTGATGTGTTGAGACACACAGCGTGCTCATAATTCTGAGCTGTTCTGCAGCTGTTCTGCAGCTTCCCTTCACTCAGGCCGGGAAGGCACCCAAGTGGAATGAGCCGCCTGCACTCAACTCGAGGAGGATTTTTAACCATCAAGGGCAAAAAGAGATAACTATTCAGGGAAGGACACCTGACTGAACGCGCCTCTCTGTAATGGCCTTTTATCCCCCTTTCCGATGATTCAAGGTTAACATAGTGCCTTGCTTTGTAAGTTGTTGTTAAGGTGCCTGCAGTCCAACTCATCTTGACCCTTTGGTGCAGCAGAAGGAGCACGGGCCCGAGGTCCCACTCTCCCGTGTGTGCTGACACGTGGGTGTGAAGAACCGGGATGACAAGATAAGATGTAAGGACAGCGAGATTTTAATAATCTGGAAAGGGTCCTGCCAACAGTTACAAATGACTTGCTTGTTTTGCTGTGTGTCTGAATCTCAACTATCCACAGTCCTGCAGATTCAGGACTTGAAACAGGCGGCTCTTAAATTACAGCTGTTTCACTAGCGCAGTAAACGCACAGCTTGTAGTCTTTCTTGTCTAACGGCACACCCTCATTTTTGGTGAATTGTAAGCTTTATTGGCATGCAATCTGTAGATTCTACAATCCAGTCATTGAAATACACACAAAAGGGTTGTGCAATCATGCCGACAATCAACTTCAGAACATTTTCTTCTTTCTTGTACTTATTATTATTAGCTCCTCATTCTTCCCCAGCCTCCTCTGCCATAACCCTAAGAAACTATTAATCTAGTTGTTGCCTCTATAGAGTCACCTATCCTGGATTTCATCTAAAGACATGCCTACCCCAAACTCACCAACAACAATAACCAAATAAAACACAGAAAACCCTCAATCCAAAGCAAAGCAGAAAATAATCACAAGTGGAACCAGTTTAATATGGGTCAAAAGAGAGCACAACAAGGTACTTTGGCTGTTAGCAAGGCTGTGGACATCCATCCCTGGGCCACAGCCGAAAGGGAGTCTCCAGAGCTTCGTTCCATGCAGCAGCATGTTTTTAGAGCCAAATTCCATAACCTATATTTTTAGCATATTATTCACATCTCTCCTGAGGGCCATAGACTCAATGCTGACTCACAATAACCCAAAAGGACAGGTTAGAGCTATCCCCGTGGGTTTCTGAAGTTGTAGAAAACCTTCTCTCTCTCTCTCTCTCTCTCTCTCTCTTTCTCTCCCTCCCTCCCTTGGACGCCCCCTCTCAGAGTGACTGGTGGTTTCAAACAGTCAACCTTCTGAGTAGCAGCCTAACATGTAACCACTATGCCTATCAAACCTATCAAACAAGAAAGAAGGCTTGGTTGCCCAGTGATGGAATGTTCTGCTGACAGCCAAAAGGTCATTGGTTGGGACCGGGCCCCTCTAGGGGAGAAAGGAGCTGGTGGCCGACTCTGTGGAGCTGTTCTGCTCTGACTGTGAGTCAGATTCAGCTCAGGAAGAGATGGCTCTGAGAAATAAAAGAAGTCTCTGATTAGTACCACGTTGGGGAAAATTCAATTTGCAGAGACATGGAAAACAGGGAAGCATACCAAAGAGAAAGCCATGGCATCCCTTTCTCTGGAAATTGTTAAGAAAATGATGGCTAGCTGCTGTTTTAAGGGGCTGTAGCAGGGGAAGGGTGGATGACTTAAGTCTATTCTCTGAGGAGACAGCAGGATGGGATGTGTCCATTGCTGAAGGCATATTCTCACTGACCTCAAGGGCAATCTGCTGCCATATGCATTCCCATAGTTTTTGGCTACAAAAATTCCTATAAGTGGCCCAGAGAACAAAAACAAGTAATTGTTTACCAAGAATTCTGTCAGCATGCCATTATGTAAATGTTAATCAAATTTCCATGGTCAATTAAACAATTTATTTTGAGATGTGTTCTTTATGTTTTGTTTTGAAAGGGGAAA
This sequence comes from Nesogale talazaci, assembly GCA_004026705.1. Taxonomy (NCBI): domain Eukaryota; kingdom Metazoa; phylum Chordata; class Mammalia; order Afrosoricida; family Tenrecidae; genus Nesogale; species Nesogale talazaci. The sequence goes on from PVJH01005530.1 coordinate 19,493, forward strand.
AAAGTCCTATCTGTAACAGAAACATCTCTGGGTCAGCCAGGAGAAAGCTGTTACAAAACATGACCTTGCAGTAGCCAGCCCACCTCCGTGCAAATCACGAGCCATCTGTATCAAAAGCCATTATTTTTTTTTATTAAGTAAGGACCCAATGGGTAGGGCTAGATGGTTTTTGTCATTGTTACTATTTTACTGGAATGACTTTGGCATTGTTTTCAGCGTTTCCCAAACTTGACTCATGTAAATGCCACTTTCATGATGTTGTTTTGCCCATCTGCATGCTATTTGTACAATTCACTGAATATTTTTATCCAGTAGATAGTGTTATTTTATTACTTAGATATAGTTGTTCGAATGGGATTCCTTATGCTAGCATGTAAATAACAAAGTGTCTAAAACTCAGTGAAATATCTATGCTAGTTATATGCTTTCCTTATACATGGATATCCCTATCAAACAAAATCATGTTAAAGTTCGCCCATTTACTACTTCAATTGACTGGAGGCGCGTGTAATGCCAAGATCCCTGGTGGTACAGTGGATTAAGTGTTGGACTACGCAGACCCACCAGGTCCCCCTGCAGAAGTAAGGCAAATGAGTCTGCTTCCATCAAGATTTGCAGTGTTAGAAAACCGAAGTTCCTCTCTGTTCTTGAAGGTCCCTGGAAACGGGAATTGACCCCATGGCTGTAGGGTATGTGCAATCCGGCCACCTGCCTGGTTGTCTCCCTGTGGTGGCTGAATGTGGCTTAGCTACAGGAAACTGTATGTTCTGCCATGGTGGATAGCTCAGTGGAGTGTCAGACTAATACAGAGCTGGAGGAAAGGCCGACTGAACTACTTTTGAAAAGCTGTCAATGAGGATTTTCAACCATCAAGGGAAAACTAGATCACGAGTCTAGGAAAAACAATTGCTGGATGTGTCTCGCCGAGATTGCACTTTCTTATCTTTTCAGAGGATTTACTGTGAGCACTACAAATCTGCACTCTAGTTAGTGAATATGGCCCATCTAGTATCATTCCTCATGTGATGCATTGTCATTCTGTACTTGATGCCTATAGCTAGAATCCCACTGTGGAGGCCATGTGCTGTTACAGGATGAAGGTGGGGTGTACCTCTGGATTATACTTCATTTCAGAGTGTGATAAGACAGCATCCTTTTTTCCTCTGGGGGTATGGTCTGCTAGAAGAAAAAACCTAAACTAAACTAAAAGCCATTCCTCTTCCTCTAAGAGCTATCTCACTGTTTATCTATTTGATCTTTCCATGAAACGCTCCCACATTACACCCTAGAATTTGAAAAGGTTTAAGGCAGAAACAATAGGTCTTTCAAAATTGCTGTACGTGATGATGTATTGATTTTTTCATATTCACACAGTAAACTGACATATTTGTGTTATGGCTTTTTTGAGCTTCTCTTTTCACCTAAGGGGCCTTTACTTACTGACCATCTAAGGTAGTTGTCTATCAAACAGTTTTGTCGACCTCTTCTCTTTCCATTTTCTCCCAGTCTGGTTCTTCCAACTCTAGATTGACAGGTTTTAAGAGCAGCAAAGGAAAAGTGGGATTCAGGCCACAAGTAGAGGCAACCCCGCAACCCACTGCCAGTAAATCGATTCTGACTCAGAGCAATCCTATCTAGGATCTCTGAGGCTGGGAATCTTTATAGGAGCAGACAACCCTCTCTTCCTCCTGCAGAACACCTGGTGGGTTTGAATCCTCAGCCTTGCGGTTATCAGTGCAAGGCTTACCTGACTGCCTCCAGGGCTCCTCACTTCCTAGTTACCTTGAAAAGGATTTGTGGCCCCTAGTACCACATGGAACCCTGGTGGTGGAGTGGTTACGTGTTGGGCTGTGATCTGCATGGTTGGCAGTTTGAAATCACCAAGCATCTCCTAGGACCTAGAGAGAAAGACCTGGTTTTCTACTCCCATAAAGAGTTACAGTCTTAGAAACTCACGGAAAAATGATTAATACATAACTAATAATGCAAATAGTAATGTGATTTCATCATTGTTTAAAGTTGTAAGTATAAACATAAGCAGGTTTATTGCTGCTATTCCCGGATCTAAGCAGAGCAAAATGAAAATTCTCTCAGATGAGATTTAATATTTGCAACACTAAATGTCGCCTTAGCTGATCTATAAGATCCTGCCTGCCTCCAGCATGTGCAAATCTATGAATTTTAACTAGTGTGTTGAGTTAATTAAAATTTTCTTAGTATGTTAGAATAGACCTATTTCTCTAACCTCAGAAGAGAAATGTAAGATATTCATCTAAGCTATGTTAAGTTTACAACATAAATTACTTTTTAAAATATGAGGTGATTATCAAAGAAGCTTCTGTGATAATTGAATAGCATGTTCATTACTCAAGATAGAGCATTACAAAAAGAAAGAAGGAGAAAATGACTTCATCCTTCAGGCAGTTTATAGCCAAAGACAGTATAAATGCAAAATTTAATACTCTACTCCTATCCTCTGCCAAAGAACAGAACACCACGCAATAACTTAATCTTGGATACAACAAGAACTTGGTTAGAACATCCAAGGAATATCAGCACAGTTGAAAGAGACCAGATAAACAAAGATCTCATTAAAAATAATACAACCAGTTTACAGCGTCGAAGAGAGCCAATGCCGTCTAACTTGAGAACAAGAATCACGTTCTTACATGAGGCTAAACCTGTAGAACAAAAGACAACCTTGTCCTTTGTGACAATCTTGGAGAAACCGTAACAGACCTCACTCATTCTAAGACAAAATGAAAAACCAAATTCTATATTTCATACTTTAGAAGTCTTTTTGGAAGTTGTTAGAAAGAAGGTTCCAGTGCAGCTGGGAGTGGAGGGTCCCAGATTCCAGCTGAAGGAAAGCCGAATGGAGTTGGCTCAACATTCCTTATGCCTGGCTTCTGTTGGAGGGACCTTCTAGTTACTAGAGAAACGAAGCAGGGATGAGCTGTAAGACCTAATAAATCTCACTCTTGTTGGGGAGAAAATAACTGGAGCTCAGGATTGCCAAAACAGGCAGGTCTGAAGGGCCACAGTTGGTGAGAAAAAGGGGGTACAGAAGAGGGATCTCAATACTTGGAAATATGCCCTGGAGATAGTTACCAAATTCTTAAGTTGCAGAGGGCAGGAGGCCAAGAAATCAAGTATAAAATAAAACAGCTTTCAGCAGCCTTCTCATACGAAGGAAACAAAAATTGAAGTTAAGAAAATACTAAGGAAGGGAGTCCCTAATCAAATGCAGGCTATGTTCTTGCAACATATGCCCTCGTTGTAGGGGGGTGCTGTGGCTTACACATCAGCTGCTACCTGCAAGGTTGGCAGTTTAATCCCACCAGCTGCACCATGGGGGAAAGAGGAGGTTGTCTACTCCCACAAGGATTGACAGCTTCAGAAACCCTATACAGTGTGATGATGATTTGAAACAGACTCAATGGCAGTGGTTTGGTCTCATAGGGAGTGAATCAGAGGGAGACCGAGGAGAACAGGGACTGCAACATTCCTCAAGTTAGGTCAGTGCTGGTTGGATTGAACTGACCTGCTCAACTCTAGGTACCTATTTGAGAGTAAGATACATTATCTTTGGAGGCAAACATCATCACCCAAAGAATCCATAATTTTTAACTCATAATATCTTAGCTTTAATGAAAAAGTTAAGACTATATCAAGAGGTAGGACTGGCCTCAACTCCTACTACATAGTCACCTCCCACCCCAGAGGAATGCACTCCAGAGGAGAGCACTGAAGTTGCAGCTCAGAAAGCAGGGGCCTCTGATCAGGAGCAAAGGAAGAGGGAAGGAGAGAGTTGAACACACCCCGGGGACACTATTCAAGCTCAGAGCAGCCAAGGCACAGAGAGGATCACAGGGATGACCTCATCACAAGACATGATGAGGTGTCCCTCCTTGACACAGCACTCAGGGGGCAGCACTGGGGACACTGTGTAGAAGTGGAGCCCAATCCAACCCCAATGAACCAGAGTGAACACTAAGGGTGTACAGTGGAGCAGCAAGGGGAGCAAAGCAACAAAGCCCCCAAGGAACGCCAAAGGTGTACTTGGGGGTCAGGGTGTGGCATCCCAGTGGACTTGACCGGAAAACACTCATAAAGGCCAATGGACAGACCTGGAACTGTCTGGGGGCTTTTCCGTTTTTGTTGTCGGTTTTTCTTTCTTTCTTTGTTTTTTTGGATTAGCTGTTGTTGATTTATTTTTGTCTTCTTTTTGTTTTGCTCTGCTTTGATTTTGTGTGTATTATTGTCTATGCTTGTCTATCTGGACTTGAGAGTCCAGGGAACAATTTGGAGGAGAGAACAATGGGACTGAAGGTTCTGGGGGGACATGGGAGAGGAAGAGATGGGGAGAAGGAAGGGAGGTGCCAACAAACTGAGGGACAATGGACGAATAAGTGATTAAAATTGATGGCAAGGGGGCCATTGGATGCTTGGGGTGGCCCAATCAAGGGCAATGAAACTAAGAGGAATTACCAAAACCCAAATGAAGGCTGAGCATGATAGTAGGATGGGAGGAAAGTAAAAGGAAGCAGAAGAAAGAACTTGAAGGCAAAAGACAGTTATAGAGGTCTAAGTACAGGCATGTATATATATGTAAACACATTTATATACACTGATAGGGGAATAGATTTATGTACTTATATTTATTTATAAAGTACTGCAATAACAGATGGACATTGGGTCCCCATTCAAATACTCTCTCAATGCAAGAGCAATTTGTTCTATTTACACGGCACTCTGTGATATTCACCTTCCCTGACTTGATCGCTGAAGACAAAGTGGGTGCATAAGCAAATGTGTTGAAGAAAGCGGCTGGTGCCTTGCTAACAAATGGTATAGCGTCCTGGAGGACCAAGAAAGCTGAGTTTGATGAAGCAAGCCTCTACTGATGCAATCCCCCTAGACAAAAGAGGTGGAGAGAGCAGCCCTTATAGGAGAGCATCACAGGGCTGGCTGTACTGCCCAACATTCAAAGAAAAGAAAAAAGGTATAGCGCCTGGGGTCTCAAAGGCTTGAAGATAAACAAACAGCTATCTAACTGAGAAGCAACAAAGCCCACATGGAAGAAGCACACCAGTTTGTGTGATCATGAATTGTCAATGGGATCAGGTATCAGGCATCAAAGACCCAAACCAAACCAAACCAAGAGAAAGCATATCAATGGGAATGAGAGGGAGGACAGGATGGAAACCCAGAGGCTATCAGTAGCCATTTGGACACTCCTTGTCAGAAGGGCTACAAGGAAGAGAAGACTGGTCAGGGTGTAGTATAGCACGGATGAAACACACAACCTTCCTCTAGTTCTTAATGCTTCCTCTCTCCTGCCTCCCCCCCCCACCCCGCCCCACACACTGCCATGATCCCAGTTCTACCTTACAATAGACCAGAACATATATTCTGATACAGATAAAAGCTCGCAACACAGGTCTATACACTTCAGGAGGCCATGTTTCTTTCACTCTAATCCTTCCTTCTGCACTGTGCTTATATCACTTAAGTCATGTGATATTACTTTACATATAATTTGAAGGCAATTATTAGCTGCATAATGCAAAGTGGATTCTCAGGAAACATGAAATAAAGTAAAATCTTAGGATCCCTGGACTATATAACATGATTGCTCTCAGTTCTAAAATATTGGATACTGTCCAAGTAGACTAGAGAAACAAATTCATAAACGTGCATATGGGTATAAGGAAAAGTTTATATAGAAGAAAATGGAACATTAAGAAAGCATTCTAACCCAGTCCAGACCAAGATCATAAGTCCAATATTAGCCCATATGTCCGATACCAGTCTATAAAGTCTCCTTCAGGCTCATGAAGCATGTGCAATGACACCAGGACAGTCACAGGCCAGTGGGTGCAGAGTCTTGTGCATCCGGTGGTAGTAGAAGCATCCTGGTGCTGGCAGGGGTCTCCTCAGGGCTCCTCGTTTCCAGGGTTCAGGGTCCAGTAGCAGTATTCAGAGGCAGTAGAAGTATCTCAGCACTGGCAGAGGTCTCTCTGTGTTTTTTCCGGCCCCAGAGGTCTGGATCCATCAGGGTAAGTCCATGTGACTTCCCCGGCTCCTCCAATTGCTAGGACTCTGGGTCTATGTTGCCATCTTGTCGTGTCAGTCAAGTGTCTCCAAGAAAGTGAGTCAAGTCTCTCATCTCTAATTGGGAAATACTGAAAGATTTCCCAGAATTCTCAGAGAAAGTCATGCCCACACAGAGGTCTCATTGGCTATCTCCAGATTGACAGGCTAGACTCCACCCCTACAATCCCAATCATGAAATTGACACACGAGTGCATGACTGCCACAGATACACACACATATATATATGTATATATATAAAAGTAAAAAGGTATTTCTATAATATAAAACAAAGCTTTATTAAACAAAATTATTAAAAAAGTGAGACTGTTTTTGACATATTCTTTTTCTAGGTTGACCGACCATGTTTTCTTTCTTCTAGCCCTTCCTTTTGCACTCTGATTATACCATATCAAAATGGCAGTTGTCATTCTGGAGAAATTCAAATCTTGTATCTTTTCAATGTTCTTCGAGGTTGGGGAAGAGAAAGAAGTCTGAAAGGGCAGGCTCAGGGCAGTAGGGAGGACAAGGTAAGCTTTTCCAATGAAATTCTCATGGGACAGTCCTTGCTATTCTTGAAGAATGGCAGGGGGATTGTCAGGATGGAAAAAATGGCTCAGCATCAAGTTCCTGGTTTTTTCCTCACCCACACAGTTTTCTATGTTGTCCAAAAGTCTCATAATACACTCTCGTTATCACCTTGTGTCTTTGGAGAACACCTAACTGGCCCAGCAAGCCTCCTTGGAAGCCACTACTGTGATTAAGTCTTCTGAAGGCCCCTCACTGATTGCAGAGGCAAGCTGAAGCACATTGTGTTTGAAATATATTTGTCCATGTGTGAAGGGCATATATGTACTGAATGATAGTAATCAAGCTTTTTTATTTCTTCTCATGCATACATAGACAAGAGAGGCTTCAAAAATGTTTGAAAAAATAGAATTACAGGATAATGATTTTTTTCATAAACTTTTGAAACCCCCTTTTGCCCACATATACTCTCTCACACAAATTGTGTTTTAATGCTTATGTATTATACATTTGATTGCAAACTGCTACCTGCTCCTGGAAAGTAGTTTTGTTAACATAGTTTCCTAAATTTTAAAACAATAGCATGTAACCAAGCATTGGAATAGCAGCAATTGTGGTTGCCAGCCCCCTCCCCACCCCAAACATAGAAGTCACAAATTATTTGCATAAAAATATGGTTTCTCTGGGCCTCCCACTCCCATCAGAAGGCAGTGATGCCCTCCCCCGATACCGTTTCTATACAGCTCCAGAATCCATAGCTTTAACAAGTTAATGAATGTTTTCAAGGAGTCTTTATTTGCTTATACTTTACTTTTGAATAAGTTTCCCTTGCAACATTGTGATTTGAGAGCTAATACATCGGTTCACAAAGACCTCAAACTATTAGAGGCCAGGTAAAGTAATTTTTTTCATGGGGTTTTAGGTTACAGGTAAGTGTGAGGGCAGCAGTACTGAAGTTATGTATACAACAGTGGTTCACAGACACTAGAGACAGCTCAGAAATAACTTACATATTTTCTTCTGGATACATTTCTAGGGATGTCTTAAAGTGCCATTTGTTTGAAAATATCTTTCCCAAGAGAGGACATCATTCATTGGTGCAAAGGGAATAAAGCATGAGATTAGTGCTGCTCTGTGAAGGATTGTGCTTTTCCCATATAAGCTGCCACAGCTGTTATAGATCATGTGTGACCTCTTAGTATCATATGGACTGTGAAATTCTTGTGAGGCAGCTGGATAGAACCTGGAGGATCTATAATTCTACCCTGCTCTATGAGCTACCACTGTGTGGCCATGGAAAGACACTTAACTTCTCTGAATTTTGATATCCTTATCCGAAAACTGGAAATTTCACTTACATCTGTGATGTGGTAAAAATGAAACGCTCTTAATTTAATATATTATCATTAGCTATTGTTTTCTCCAGCAAAGAAGTGACTGTTGACTTGTAAGACAACACAACACAACAAAACATAAAATACCTTCAACTTACTGTGACATCTTCATTTGAATTGATGTTCAAGGAGATGAAAACATATAGCCTCTCAAAAGGCTTTATTTGGATACAAGAATTGGAGAGGACATTGAGAACCTTTTAAATATTTTCATTGAAACCAGGGAAATGAAAGCATGCAGAGGAAGGCAGACAGACCCTAGAAGCAATGAACAGAACCAAAGAGCCAAACTCCTGAATTCTCTTTAGTGTACACCAGAGGATTTCATTGCACACATCACTCAGAATAAATACTGAGCACACTAAGAAGCCATGCATTATAATTTTTCTGTGAAGAGTCACCTGGGCCAGATGGAGCATCTTCCTCAGTGTGCAAAGGGACAAAGCAAACTCAATCAGATCACTTCCTTTAAACAAAGTCACACCCAAGTTCAGAAATAATGCAAATTAAAAAGCAAAATAATGAGTAGCTATGTACACAGAGCATGTATTTTTGTTAGATTATTTTTCACAAATTTTATGTGTATAGACAGGAGGTAGATCATAGTCTTCCAATCAAACAAGTTTGGGCTATAAAGTCATTCTATTATAAATCTGTGAGACATAACAAGAGTTCACTCTGCTCCTTCAATGTAAAGTATGTTGCACTAGAACTGGAGACATATTCACCCATCTACCCACAAGGTTATTTGTAATTCAGTTGAGATGATAAAATGAAGGCAAACACGGAAAAGCTTAATAACTATGAGTAGCGGGCATGAGATTGGTGGAAGTAGCAGCAGTAGCAGCAGCCATCACAGTCATTGATATGAAAGCAAGGTGGTACCGAAAAGTGCGTGTGGCGGGGGGAGCATTCTACCAAGTCTCTAACGCCCACAAGCCCTGTGAAAATAGCATTTCTGTTAAAGGGGATTCAAAAAGGTACATGTCTCTTATTCTTTCACTCATTCATTCCTTTTTATCCATGACATGTCAAAGACTCATAACATAATATCATTAGAATTACCAGTTAATCTTCACACTATCCTTTGCTAGTTCTTTCTCTATTCTCTGACCTCTGAAATTTGGAGTGTCAAAAAGTCTGTCTGTGGTCCACTTGTGGCAGTCATGTACTTTGGTGTCAATTTCATGATTGGGAGTGTGGGGTTGGAGTCTATCCTGTTAATTTTCAGATAGCCAATGAGACCTCTCTGTGGACATGAATTTCTCTTGAGAATTCTGGGAAATCTCGTGGTATTTCCCATTGGAGGTGAGAGATTTGCTACTCAGTCCATTGGGGATGCACTACTGATAAGACACAGGGTTGAGTTTCTTGGAGACGCTCTACTGACTAGACAAATGGCAGCATGCTGATAGACCCTGAGTCCTGGAAGCTGGAGGAGCCAAAGGAGAAGCCACAGGGTTTACTCTCATGGAACCAGACCTCTGGGTCCGGAGAAGCCACATGGAGACCCCTGCCAGTGCTGAGATGCTTCTATCGCCATAGGATACACAAGACTCTGTACCCACTGACTTGTGATTGTCCTGGTATAATTGCATGTGTTTCATGAGTCTAAAGAAGACTTTATAGATTAATATTGAACATATGGGCTAATATCGGACTTGTGGGCTTGGACTGGGTTGGGATGCTTTCTCAATGTTCCATTCCTCTTGTATATAAACCTCTTCCTTATATACATATGCATGTTTATGAATTTATTTTTCCAGTCTACCTGGACTAACACACCATTCCTGGGCCTTATGTGCACTCCTTTGGAGATCTCATGGTTCTACATACCATCGCTATGCCAGCAGTTTCTGGTTTTCATATCTTTCCTCAACTCCAGACTCAGACTCAATGTCAGACTTCATGTCCAGACTGAATGCCAACTCTAGACTCAATGTCTCCCCCTGGACATTTAATGCTGTTGCTGGGTACTGTCTACTGGGTTCCGATTCATAGAAATCCTGTGTATAACACAGCAAAATGCTGCTTGGTCCTTCACCAGCCTCACAATTGCTAATTCTGAGCCCAATGCTGCAGTCCCTGTGCCAATCTGTTGTATCGAAGGTCTTCTTTTTACTGACTTTCTATGTTACCAAGGATGTTGCCCCTTTTCCAGGGTCTGATCTCTCCTGATAGCTGCCCAAAGTAGTTGAGACAAACTCTCACCATCCTCACTTCTGAGGCGCACTCCTGCTGTACTTCTTTCAAGACAGACTTTTTTGTTCTTCTGGTAGTCTATGGTAGAGTCAACATTTTTTTACAACACCAGGTTTGAATGCATCAATTTTTCTGTAGTCATCCTTAGTCATTCTCCAGCTTCCAACTGTCTAGTGCAATAAGCTGTTTGATATCTTGATTGTTGCCTCCACGAACATTGACTATTAATTCAAATAAAATGAAACTTTTTACAACTTCAATTTTTTTTCACTGTTTATCTCATCTAGCATGTTCAAATTTCACTTCTGATCTTCTCAACCTTTCGATTCCAAGCATTCTTTGAAATTCTTTGTTGGCAATTCTATCCTTTAGCTGCTCGGGTCACAATAATCAAAATCACTCTTGACTTCTCTCTCCTTTTTGAGCTGTGGTGTCAGTTTCAGCTCACGGAAATACCTTTGGTATCAGAGTAAGACTGTGCTACACTGGGTTTTCAATGGCTGTTATTCAGAAGCAGTTCATTAGCGTTTCCTTCTTTCAGTTGTTTCAACTTAAAGAAGTTTATTTAAACAAGATCCTTGACTTGAAGAGAAATTTATTTAAAGATTATTTCTTTTAGAGCAATTAGAGATAGATTGTCCTAGTTAAAGACAGGTTGCCCTATATGTCACAGTGATGTACAAAAAAGTTATAAAAATTGCCCTTGGTTTCACAACAATAAATGAAAACATCAGAACTCTCCATTCAGTCAAAGTATGCCAGGATTTTTATGCTGCTGTTCTTGTTAAACAGCGACAGCAAAATAACTTAACAGAATAGAAAGGTAAGAGCTGCATGAGCATACTGCAAGTGGAGAAGGGGAGTGTTGCCACATGTTTAGTATTTCTCCCTATGTGATCTCGACTTGATGATAAGCAAAGCACACCGTTGTCTACAATTTTGTCTAAAACAAAAATTCAATATGCTTGTGTGCAGGTACTTCATGTATAATAAAGAAATGTGGAGGGGGAAAATACAAGATTAGAGAACATGATACTACAAGGAATTAGATGTGATGGAAACAAATTGTGGTTTCTAATTGAGAATGCATGAATGAATAGTCCTGGAGTAAAGTGGCAGGCACTCATATTTTATAAGACACATCTGTGTACCGCTGGAACACATCGACTTTACTTGTGTCTTCATCCTTCATTTCCAACTGTGTGGGAGTGCCTAATTCACTGATCGGCTGCTTGTCAGCCCATCTGCCTCCTTGACAGAGCCTGCCACTCAGAATAGAATTTCACTCGTTTACTATACAATGTATGTTTCTAATCTTAAACAACACCAGAGAACCATGTTGCTCTGCTACCCTGAATGTTACATGATGGCTGTTCTATCTTGACTAATTTCTTGGGTTTTTCATTGACTATGACAAAAGCTAGTTTCCTTAGCTGCCACCCCACAAAGGAGGTACCAGGTCTGTGCCAAACAAACACATAAGCAGGATCGGGAGTAGCAAAAGTGGTCAGCAGGACTTGAACAATCAACCTGTTGATTAGCAGGTAAGCACCAGTCAAAGACTCTGATCGTTCTCTCATATCCATATCTAATGCACTAAGAAATAAAGTTGACTCCACTTTCAAAACACATCCCGAATTTGACTACCTTTCATCATTTCTGTTGCTCTTATCCTGATTAAACCCACCATGGAGGATCAAATCTGAATCCACCACCATCATTCTCCGAGGTTACATGCATTCTGCTTCTAACTCGGCGCTCAGATTTCACTCTGGCTTTATCCCAGTCCAGCCAGAGTGAGCCTTTAAAGACTCCAGAGCTCACTCTCTAGTGTCCTCTCCTTTCACATAAAGTAAAATCTAAAGTCACAGTTAATTTCAAGGGTTCCCATGGTCACTTTGCTGTTGGTAAGCCATTTTTCGGGCTGTTCCTAGGACACACGGCGCAGCACCATCCACTTACGGAGTTTTGCACTGCCGATTCTCTCTAGTTGGAACACTTTTTCCCAGTTAAAGACTTGCCTCGTTACCCCCTTTAGCAATAAAGTCTATCAACAAAGTTCTTTTGCAGTGCAGTCTATCAACTCTCCTATTTAGATTAGCAAACTCTGTTCTCATAGTTTCTCTTATTTTTTTCTGTAGTGCACACTATCGTCATCATACTATATAATTTACAAATAATTATGTTTATGATCTCCTTAAAGTTTTTGACTGTAAATATGTGTAAAACAAATCATTTGCCATTTCAGCATTTCCCACAAGCTGTGCAACTGTCTCTGCTATCATTGTCTGCTTTCAAATCTTCCAGCCCCTTGAACTTGCTCAGTATTTCCTAGGCAATGACTATCCCTGGTAGTCATCAATAACCTATGCCTGCATATACTTGTCGATTTTAGATTTTCCATAGAAGTGAACTCATGTTTGTCATTTTTAATGGAGTTATTTCACTATGATGCTTTCAAGGTCCACATTCACACACCACAGCATGTATCAAGGACTTCATTCTCTTTCATGGCTGCATAAACAATCCGTTCACGTGTTCTTATCTTTGGCTAATGCGAACTGTGCTGCAATGAACATTGGCTTAACTTTTTGAGGCACTGCCAATCTGTTCTTCACAGCAGTTGTGCCATTTTAAAGTGGCACTAGCAGTAGATCGGTGTTCCCATTTCTCCACATCCTTGTCAACATATTTCTGCTTTTTTCATCAAAGCCATCTTAGTTGGTGATAAGTGATTATCTCTTTGTGGGTTTGGCTTGTATTTCCCTAATAACCAATGATTCTGAGCAACTTTTCATGTGCTCATTAGCGACTTGTAACTTTTCTTGGGGTGGGGGGCATCACTGCCTCTGGTGGTCGTGGGAGCTACCCAGTGCTGCTCCTGAGAGCCGCCGCTGGATTTGAACCGCTAAGCCCGCAGGCCGCAGTCCCGCACTCAACCACTTAGGCCACTGGGGCTCAGCCTGCTACTTGCAACTTTCCTTTGATAATTGTTAATGTAATTCCTTTTCTCTTTTTTTGACTAGATTTTGGTCTTTTTGTTGTTAAGTTGTGGGTTACATGCACACAAGCATACATGTATACAGACACATATGTGTGTATGCACACCCAGGACGGTAAGTATAAAAAGTATTGCTACAAAATTATAAGAGCCTTAAACAAACAGAAACATAAAAATGTGAAACTGTTGCTTTTTGACATATCCTCCATCTAGGTTTATGTTCTTCTTTTTAATAAATAATTTTTTGCTCTTATGAAGTTGGTGCTTTCATCTCTGAAACCCTTCCCCAGAGAACTCAGCACTTTTCAATTATACTACATCAAAATGGCTTTTTTTGGTAATCTTTCTTTTTTTTAAAAAAAACTATTTTATTGAGCGCTCTGACAGCTCTTATAACAATCCCTACATCAATTGCATGGAACATATTTGTACATCTGTTGCCATCATCATTTTCTAAACATTTACTTTTTATTTGAAACCTTGGTATCATCAGCCCTTCTCACTCTGCCTCCTCCTTCCCCCGTGGCAAACCCTCGATAAATTATAAATTATATTATATTCATATCTCACACCAACCACTGTTTCCCCTTCACCCATGTTCCTGTTGCTTGCCCCCCTGGGAGGGGTGGGGGCATGCATCGACCATTGCGATCGGTTCCAATTCCCCTCCCCCTTCCCCAACAAAGTTTTGGTATTCTTGAGGGACTCAAACTATATTCCTTTTTCATGTTCTTTGAGTTTGGAGGCCAAAAAGAAAACTAAAGGGGTTACATCAAAGCTGTAGGGTGGATGGAGTAAGGACTCCCAATGAAGTTCTTCCAGGATAGCCCTTAGCTGCCCTCCCAGAATGAGTATGTGCATTGTCATGATTGAGAAAAATTCCTCAGTGCAACTTTCCTGGTATTTTCCTCACCAATGCAGTTTTCCATTTTCTTAAAACTTTTTCATAATAAGCCCTCATAATTGTCTTGTATCCTTTGAGAAAAATCTCTCAAGATTAACATTTTTAGAAAGAATAGAGTTGGAATGGAGAGCCAAAGCCCATCTGGAGATGATTGAACATCCCCCTACAGAGGGGTTACAAGGATAGGACAATTCAATCAGCACAAATGAAACACATATCATTCCTCTAGCTCCTGAATGCTTCCTCCCCTGCACTACCGCAACCCAGTTCAACCTTAAAAATCCAGCTGGACCAGAGTACAAACATTGGTACAGAGAAGAGCTCTCAATACATGGAATCCATGTATTGGATTCCATGTAAAATCCATGTAAAATCCATGTAAAATCCTTAGGAACAATAATGGGAGTGGTGATAACACGAGGGTAGGGGGTTAGTAGAGGTGGGAGGAAAAAGAGGGAACCCATCACTAGGCTGAATATATAGTCCTTTCCTCAAGGGGATGAATAACAAAGGTTATTCAAAGGAGATGATGATCAATGTAAGACATGAAACGACAACAATAAGATTCATGAGTATGGCAGGGTTGGGAAGAGAGGAGGAAAAAAAGAAGTAGAAGGAAATTGTTTTGGAAATGTTGATGGCAGCACACATACAAAGTGTGTGTAATACTATTAAATGATGGATTGTTACAAGATTTGTAAGAGCCTCCCAATAAAATGATTAATTAAAAAAATCATCTCTTGGGCTGAACCCCGGTGGCGTAGTGGTTGTGCGTGGGACTGCAGCCCACTGGGTTGCAAGGCTGGGCCTCCTACTCCCACCACCAGAAGGCAGTGATGCCCCCCCCAAATTTTTTTTTAAAATGACCTCTTTTGGAATTCATAAAATCAATCATTATAATGTCCTAACTTTCTGAGCTGACCTCTGCCTTGAATTTGATTGGTTGAGCAGAACCCACTGTAAACTACTATTTTGTTTGGACTTTTTTTTCAAGCATCCTAATGAGACTAAAACAAGTATATTACTGAGAGAACTTGTCTGAACTAATCTGCAGCCAGCTGTTGATTGTAGAGACATAGTCAAACATTTCTTTGGAGTAAACCTGTGTATGTGTAAACTGGAAGCTGAGTAGCAATACTCTTAGACTTGGCCTTTTTTATATAGCTTTAGATAGAAAGAGAGACATATTCTGAATATTAAACCTTTACCAGACATACAATTCCCAATTATCTTTTCCCACTCTGTAATTTTCTTCTTCATTTTGTTCCCTTAAAACACAAAATTTTACATTTTAATGAGGTCCTATGCATCTATTTGGTATCACATCTAAGAATCCAATCACTATGAATTGAATTAAGTCCTTCCTAAAGATTGGTGTCAATTTTAATCTCTATGTCTGTAGTTATAATCCTATTTGGGAATAGGAAGTCTTTGATCTATTGATGAGACAAGATTAGTTTAAGGTATATCTTGAGTCAGTTTCTTTGGCAACCAGATTAAACCAGCAAAGAAGACAAACAGAGATGGGGGAAAATAGATACCCAGGCACATGGAAATATCTAAGGTACTAGTCTATAAAGTAGAGTGGCAAGGACCTTCCCCAGTACCTATAGAAAGAGACCCTCTCCTAGAGCTGTTGCCCTGAATCCGGACTTCCTGTTGTGTGAGAATGTAGAGTTGTGGTTAAAGCTGAAGGCAGTTCTGTTAGAGTAGTCCTAGGTAACTAAAACACCACTGTTGAAAAGTTGATCCTGAAGCATCATTCCTGTTTTTGTCTAAGAGCTTCATAGACATCTCATTTCTGTGTTTACACCAAATTGAGCTAATTTCTTATATGGTGAAAAATATGGATCCAATCTCACTCTTTAGTGTGTGAAAATCCAGTTTTCCCAGCACAGCTAATTAAGGAAATGACTTACTCCAACTGGATGGATTGAGCACCATTGTTGATCATTTGCGATAGATGTGTGAATTTCTTTCTAGAGTCTCTATTCCACTGGAGTCTATTGTTATACAAGGACTAGACTGCTTTGATAGGTGTAGCAGAATAACAAGTTCTGAGACTGGGAAGAGTATGTCCTTCTACTTAGTTGTTCTTTTTCAATATTCCTTTAGGTATTTGGGGTCCTTTGCATTTTCATATAAATTTGAGGATGGTCTTTTTGAGTTACGGTAGCTTTTTTTGTTTTTGCTCTTGATTCTTTTTCAGGTATTAGAGCCTGAAAATGTGAGTGAGGGCTGGGTTCCTCCCATCCTTCAATTAGAGTTATTTTTCAAATGGAAGAACAGGTAGTTTGATATTTCCTACGTGAAAGTCTTTTTGCCCTCTGTGGTAATGCAGAACTTGTTATTTGGACATGGCTCTCCTTAAAGCTGTAATAACTAAGAAACCAAGACCATATCCAAGTTCTTAGTACCTCTCCAAGCCAACCAGAATCTCTCTGTGCACCTGTGATGAGAACTTCCTGTCCCTCATTATTCTGGACCCCTTGAGTCTATCAGTGTTACTAACAGTCCTGAAAACAAAAGTCCCTTTAAGAAGCAAACAGGAGGTCACTAGAGCTGTATAGTAGTCTCTTCAAGAGGTGGGCTTAGGGGACTTTGTCACCAAGGTACAGGTGCCCTTTTTCCTCTCCAACCTGAGGCAAATTAAGACAGATCTGGGAGAGTTCTTAGATGACCCTGAAAAGTATATAGACACTTTCCAGGGACTAGCCCAGACTTTTGACCTTTCCTGGTGAGATGTAATATTCTTGCTAGACCAGACCTTGACTAGTTCAGACAAATCCACAGTGTTAGAAGCAGGTCAGTCTTTTAGAAATGAGTGGTGCATTTTAAATGCATGGGACGATATGACTACAGAGGTAAAAAACTTGATTTCTGGTAGACTTTTCTTGGAAATCAGACTGTCCTGTAGGTTGACCTAGAGTGGGATCCCAATACGCTTGGAGATTAGAATAGGAGGCCTTTCCTAAACTCATATCCTAGAAGGCCTCCGCAGATCTAAGAGAAAGCCCTTCAATTACTCTAAGCTTTCCGCCATTACTCTGGAGAAAAGAGAAAAATCCCACGGCATTTCTGGAGTGATTATAGAGACTATGAAGAAGCACCCTCCTGTCTCCCCACACTCACTTGAAGGTCAGGTCCTATTAAAAGACAAATTTATCACCCAGGTTGCCTTGGACATAAGTTCCTAAACATTTCCACCTCGGTTAGTTTATAACTAACACAGGCACAGGTAAACACTCCAATTAGGGAGTACTTTTTTTTAAAGTTTGGTTTTTCTTTTGTATTTGTTTGCCAGTCTTTGTTTGCTACTCAAAGGATTTAATTGTATTTTTCATTGCTTCCAGTTATGTGAAAAGTTGCATGGCTAGTTGCCATCTTTGGGCTCTCTTTAGGAAGAATAATAAGTTTATGACCTTTGTAAGCTCAGTTGCACCTGGAGGAAATATAATATCTTGCTGGATACGTCAGAACTTCCCTTCCAATGTGGAAGATCTTTGAGTCCCTTGGGGCCATCCTCTGTGATTTATAAACATCACTATAACCCTGTTGATCATTAATGTTATGGGTGATTGGTCCCCTTTAGAGGTCAAATGTGCCCCCCCCACCCCGAAATTCTCTGTACAATTCTTTTTAGCAAGCCATCATAGGGAGATCTTTCAGAGACATTGACTGCTTAAGTATGACAGAGTGGCAGTCTGGGAGAAAGAAGCAGCATCTCTACCTCTGACCTGTGTCAAGGACTAAAGTCCCTCCTTAATGAAGCAGTCTCAACTTATCTCCCCAGTGTCATCATGGAGATTGAAGGTTATCCCTATTGCAATCATCCCCTCCCCATCCCCATTCAATGGCTCAATGCCACTTGTAATTACTCTCTTTCAGCCCTAGGGATTGTATGTGCACCCCCAAGATATATGTTTTTGTGTGGGTTTGGTTCCCTCACTAGACCTTTGCTACAAATGTTTAGATCATCTTTCAATGACTGAGAATTGTGCCTTTGGAAAGCTCACCTCCTCTTTATTGATAACTAATTGCTCTTTTCTTCAGTAGGTAGAGTCATCTCATCATTGGACTCAGACAAGGAGAGGTATTTCCAATTTTGGCCTCGCAGGAATGAATTTGACAGAGACAGACCATTCACCTATTGAAAATTGAGGCCCAACCAACATTTTTATTGTCAATGGCAGGTCATGGATCACAGAATCCCTCTAGACTATCTCCTGGCAAGAGAAGGGGGTGTGTCCCTCCTTCACTTACACCTCCTGTGGATTCAGGGTGAACACTTCTCACTTTGTAGAGACCAGTCTAAAAGCAATAAATAAAGAGGTTGACTGGACCCATCTGAAGTCCTATGGAAGAAATCAAGAACAATCCTGGTGAATGTGGCTGAAGTCTTGGTTCCCATGGACTGAACCTTTGCTTGGACCTCCGGTCGCTATATTAGCGGTTGCCTATTTCAGTCAAGCCTTTTTAGTTTGGTAATGAAATTTGTATTCTCTAGATTCCAATGGATTCAGCCATATATTCTGGTGGCCTGGGGAAGTGAAAGGATCTCAGTGAATTCAGAGACTCTACCCTTGCTTGAGACAGCTCACCCAGAACCCTGTGTCTCCACTGCTGTCTACCTGGCCCACGAGGCACACCCCTTGAGCTGGGATCCTGACTGCTGTTTGCCCGCGACACTCCCCGACAGCTGGAAGTAGTCAGAAGGGTCATTGCCTCCACTTCCTAACAGCAGTTAGGGCTTCCGCTCTACAGGGGGTGTGTGGAGAGACAGGACAGAGGCTGCAGGCAGAGCAAGGGAAAAGAGACCCTGCAGTGAGCAGCATGAGGAGCAGCAGGTTGTCTGGAGGAGGGATTTCCACAGCCTGGGGCAATTGAAATGTTATGCTGATTCTAAACTCCAAAGTTAGCAAACCCAAGACTTTCTTTTCTTCTGACCCATTTCATGCCTACTTCCCTGTCCATGTCTGTGCAAGAACTGTGGGGTGAGCATGATCAGGTTTATGACTGGACCTGAGAAATAGACCAGATATGGGATCGGTCTGTTCATAACCTAGAGATACAGACAGGTCAAGTATCCCACACCTGATAACCACCCCCCCCCCCCAACATAGTTCATTCAGGGACAACTCACTTGAGTCTCCACCTATTGCATCATTTGCATTCCTTTCCTTTCCAAATAAATGTTGCTCTCTGTAGGCCGTCTATGGTCCAGGAGTCCATTCTTGGGTCTCGAGACCAGAAGCCCCTGGACACAGCAGGGCAGCAGTCACACCACTTTCCCTCCTCCTTCTCTGTGTTTCCTATTTCCATTCTTCCCTCTTTGCTAACCCTTCTGAACTTTGCCCTGGAGCAAATGCTGCCCTTTGGGTGGCAAAAGGTGGATTATTGTAGGGGGTCGCCTACTTACCCAAGTGCAGTTGTTCCTCTGATAGACTTGTTTGCTGACAATCGAGCCAGTAGGGTAAGCTCAGTTCTAGGCCTGAAGGGTGATTAAGTAGGCTGCCATTGCTGTTTGTCTTAACTTCTCCGCTCTCTCTTTTTCAGACAGCTTTCACTAAAGTGATCTTTAGGCATTCACCTCTGCAGTCCCTTTCAGACAACCTTTGCAGCCAGGAACGAAAGCAATGGCAGTCCCTGGCAAAGGACAGTGTGAGTTGCAAAGTGGAGGGACAGCAAAATCGAGGAAGATTCTCAAGGAGATGGTTGAGACAGTGAGTGGCATCATGGGCTCAGGCTGGGGGGGGGGGGGGGGGGGCGGAACACTTGTGAGGATGGCAGCGCAGGCCCAGGCAGTGTTTCGTTCTGTTGTGCAGAGGTTGCCATGAGGCCGTACCTACTCCGTGGCCCCTAACAACACAGTAATGATGAATGGGAAGAATGGCTCCCCACGAACCTCCCTACTAGATGATCCACCTGTGTAGAGAGGCACGCGCAGCTCATTCCGGGAACCAATGTGAAAGCGGGACATTTCAGAAATGCAGTGATTGTCCTTAGCAAGTTATTTTGGGACATTTCCATAAGGAACGGTACCAGGTGGCATAACTCACCTACCCCAGTAGTGTGATCGCCCTTCGGTCCCGTGTAGGAAGTGGGAGTCTCTCCCCTTTTCCTGTGCCAGCTGCTCCGGTTTCTTCTCTCCTGGGTAAAGGCACATTCATCTTGTTCAAAAGTACACTCCCCAGGTGGAGGTGGAAGCTCTTCTGCAAGGAAACAGCAGGTGTTGCAATTACTGAGGCATTTTCAATGAATATGGATTCCGTGGCTCCTGGGAGCTGCTCGGCGTGTCTGACTGCCGCCTGGCCATATGCTCCGCAGATGGAGAAGCAGCCCCCCACCAGCAGACTGCCCACCTAAACCAACTCGGTATGCTGTCACAGGGGGAGAGAACAATTAGCAAAGCCACAGAAATACTGGGAGACTTTTCTCTGCCAAAGAAACTTTCTCTGGCTTGTGACTTAATTGGTGTGGTTGAGCTGATGAAGAGCTGAACATTGGAGGTAGTTTGTCTTTATGGACACCTGGAAACCCATAGAGATGCACAGGAGGGAACTTTCTTCAGACATCCTAGGAAAGTGAAGGGACGTCTCATGACAATTATGTAATTGCTTTGGAGGAGGGGGAGAATGTGAGAGAACTTTCGATGTGCTTCTGTAGACACAGCTGAGAGAAACAAGTGGTTTCATTTCTCTGTGCCACCATATCCTTTCTTTCCCCCTTAAATTGTCTTTGCTTTGCTTTTGGTGAGAGTGTTCACTACAAAGCACCCCCTAATCTGTTTCTCCAAGTGCCACTTGGTGACATTGATTGCACTCTTCGAGCTGGGCAACCATCTCCTCCCTCCTTTACTGAATTGCTCCTCCTTCAGTGGTGCCAACTTCTCTCTTTTGCTGTTCTTGAATCTGTTAATGGGATGTGTCTGCAACGTGAATGCGTAAATGGGCCTTATCTCATAGGGTTATTTTTTTTTCATTTAAAAAAATGTATTATTCATTGGGAGTTAATGCATACACCATCTAAGGCAGAATTGTACAATTGCTACCACAATCAGTTTCCAAACATTTTTTTTCTTCCTGGACTCCTTGACATTGTCTCCCTTTACTGCTCCCACCACCATGGTACCTGCCCTGCCGCCCTCCTCACCAAATCCTGCTTGTCTTTATCGGTTCTTCAATCCTGGTTTCATAGATTGAAACACACCAGAGCATACAACACAGCATCATCATTTTCCAAAGGCAGAGATGTATATCTTTGGGTACCATCTGGGATAGCTTTCTAGTTATTATTCTTAGATTGCAGCCATCTCCTATCATATTGGGGACTCCTTATTTTGCTGAATTTGGTTGTATCTCTCTCCATCAAAATCTTAGCAAATTTCTCTAGTGAACATGTCTCTTTTGTGTCTTCGCAGGATAATAACTTTACTTCATCTTCTTACACAAGCAGTGAAACCTCATGCCCTGAGCAGTCAGAGTTTTAGTTTGTTCCTTGCTGCTGTTCTCGCATTGCGTAGCAAAGGGAGGTGCAAAAAAAAAAAAAAAAAAACATGACATTTTAATAATTTAAAACAAAAGCACCTCATTTCTATTGAGTGAATTTTGGCTCATGGTGGCCTTTTAAGACAGACTAGCACTATCTCCTACATGCAGAGGTCCTCAAACCACAGCCTACGAACCACATGCAGTCCTCCAAGGACATTTATCTCTCCCGCCAGGTGTTTTTGCTGTCGCTGCTGTCCTGCGTAGTAGCCAATTAACTCATCCTGGGTCCACAGTAAATTCGTTAATAGTTTTTTAAAAAAAAAACTATAATCCGACTCTCCAACTGTCTGAGGGACAGTGAACTGACCCCCTGTTTAAAAAGCTTGAGGACCCTTGTATGGGGTCTCCTAGACTATCCATCTATGGAAGCAAATGGCCACAGTTTCCTCCGGTGGATCACATGATGGGCTTGAACTGTCACACTTCTGGTTAGCAGCCGAACACTGTCACCACTGTGACACCAGAGCTCTTGTTTAAATCAGTAAATGCAGGGATTATTCTGCAGTGTCACATTGAATTCACATATCACCTGTCAAAGACCGATCCATCTGACACCCTATGACTTGGATGCATATGGGTTAGTACGTCTAGATCCATGATCTGGGTAGAGTGATGTTCCCTGCTCTTTTAGAAATAATATCCAGTATGTAGCCAGCTGCCATCATCTTCATTTTGTCACTGTCATACATACTTGACTCATTTTCCCTCTTGATACACTTAGAACATTTTTATCTTACCATGATTTCTGAAGTTTACGCTTAGCATGAAAAAGCAAACTTTAAACTCACTGCCATCAAGTTGATTCTGACTCAGAGTGACATCCGATGGAACAGGGTAGAACTGCCTCTCTGGGTTTCCAAGACTAACTTTTTACAGGCGCAGAAAGCCTGGTATTTCTCCTTTAGAGTGGCTGGTGGTTTCAAACTGCTGACCTTGCAGTTAGCAGTCTAACATGTAATGTTGTCAGAATTTCATTGATAATGCTTGAAATCTGCATTCATGCAAGATAACAACAACCATTACACTAGCAATTTGTATAGAAGATATCTGCTTTTAAAGCAGCTTTATGCCCAGGTGCTATGCTACGGAATTCCTATGTCGTGTTTCCTATAGTCGGGAGGGTCTACTCTCTGAGCTACAGATGAGGATACAGAGTTGGCTACCTTTACAAAGCCACACACTGCACCAGAGCAATCACTTCTAAATCCACAAGTCTATTATTGAGTTCGGCAGAGATACACATTTGGAGGGAAAAAAAACGCAAAAGGTGGACCAGAACAGATTAAATGAGCAGAAGCAGCACATGTCATGTGTAGGCAAGGAAGCAGGGATGGATGTCATACCTGGAGAGGAGCAGCTTCCCAGTTGTATCTTAATGTCATCCAGGGCGACAAGCCCACAGTCCCAAAAACTTTTACACAGGCTCATGAAAACAACCTGTAATGCATAGAAATAAAGCTTGTGAATTTTAGGATTGGAGAATTGAAAACTTTTATAGTTCGGGTTTACTTAGCAAACAATTGTACAGAAATAAGCCACAGATACCTCTTAATTGCCCATATAAGTACTAGAGTACAGTGGCATGAATAATGGATACCATTTCTGGAAGGTCCTGGAAAGAAACAACTTGCATTGATTTCTGAAGCAGATCCAACCCAGTAATGACCTATTGTCAATACTGCTGCTGAAACATGCCGTGGTAGAACTGTGGATTAAAATCGGGTTGCTAACCACCAGGTTGGTGGGAGGGAAATGCAGCCACCTACTCTAGCAACGATTCATAGTCTTGGAAACACTAAGGCGCCTATCTCTTCGCTCTTAAAGGGTTGCTGTGACTCAGAATCAACTCAGTGGTGGTGGGTGGGTGGCATGGCAGCTGAAATTCATCTTCATTTTTTAATTAATTGAAAGTTAAGTGTCAGGAAAGCCAGAAGTTAACTGTATGACAGGAAAAAGCTTGTCAGGTTTGAATGATTCCCCCTAGATAATCCAGAATGCATAACGAGTCCATGGTTTCCCGAGCATTTTCCCAAAACATATCCAGTGCAAACATTATTGATTTTCTGAAATGACTTTCCAGCAATGTGTTTCATTCATATTATGAACAAAGTCCCCGTGAATTGTTGTCTGGAGACTTATGCTCTGTTTCCAAAGACAAAGATCTATGTCCCTGCATAGAATTGCTAATACAAGCCCGTAAAACCATTGTTTTATCAGGCCAAACATTTTTATTGTTCCACGTGAAAGAAAAACAAATCTATACTATAAATCATTAAATTCACTCTGCCAGAGAGATAGAGAGAGTGGGGGGGGAGAGGAGCTGAGAGAGAGACAGAGAGACAGAGAAGAGAGACCTAGGTTCTTTTCCATTAGGTCAAGTCTAAAGACCACTTATCATATACAACATGAGGAGAGAGCACTTTTCAAAAACTAATATTAGATTTTCAATGGACTTTGTGGTTTACAAAGCTGCTTCTCATATATAACCTAATGTTTAATTAGCACAAGGTCATGTAAAACACGTTCAAGCTCAAACACAAATTTCAACAAAGGACGATCTATGTGGGCAGTCTCTTTTGCTATACAACGATTAAATCTACATAGTGTAGAGTTTATCATTAGTATTATCTTAAGTAAAAGAAGTTCATGTTGACTTACCAGTAAGTCAGAATCCCAAAGCTGCAGATGCTTAGTCCAGTCTGGCTCTTAGAGACCCATATGACAGATTAGAGCTACCTTACTCTACTGTAGTCTTCACAGACGGCCACATCTTTCTTTTTCAGTCTGCCTGTTGGGTTCAAATCTCCAACTTCTTTGTAGCACAGCTAAGTGCCCTAGCTGCTGTGCCACGAGGGCTCCTATACTAGTATGCAATTTAAAAAATTCCCAAGTCAACACTAAAAGCATTCACTGCCACAGAGGCCACCCTGACCCACAGTGGCCCTCTTGAGCTGCGAATTGCAAGATCGGCATTTGGAACCCACCGGTTTCTCTGAGGGAGAAAGATGAGGCTCTCTCCTTCCACAAAGATTTAGAGTCTCAGAAACCCCAAAAGGTAGTTCTGCTCTGAACTTTAGGATAGTTATGAGTCCTGAGCCAAGAGCTTCAGAATAAGTATTGGCTAGGAGATGGGTGAAGGTTTGGTTGGACTGTGTTCACAGTGCCTTAATTAAAATAATACTTTGGAGTTACAACAATACACAGCTATTTAGATTTATAAACAGCTCAACAAAATGTGCTTTTTCATTTGTAAATGAAGTTTTTCTTAATATAATTTTGAAACTGAGTGATTAAAAAATCATTTTACTGGGGGCTCATACAACTCTTATCACAATCCATATAGACATTCTTTGGGTCAAGCACATTTGTACATTTGTTGCCAACATCATTCTCAAAACATTTGTTTTCTACTTGAGCCTTGGTATCAGTTCCTCATTTTTCCTTTCCTTCCCTGTGTCCCTCCCTCATGAACCCTTGATAATTTATAAATTATTATTATTTTGTTATTTTTTAAACACTGCCCAACATCTCCCTTCACCCACTTTTCCATCCCTTGGGGAGGGGTTATATGTAGATCCTTGTAATTGGTTCCTCCTTTCCTCTACCCTCTTGGCATCACCACTCTCACCACTGGTTCTGAGGGGTTCATCTGTCCTGGCTTCCCTGTGTTTCCAGTTCCTATCTGCACCAGTGTACATTCTCTGATCTAGGCGGATTTATAAGGTAGAACTGGGATCATGGTAGTGGGAGGGGTGGGGAGGAGAAGGAAGCATATAAGAACCAGAGTAAAAGTTGCATGTTTCAGCATTGGTACACTGTACCCTGACTGGCTCATCTCCCCACGATCCTTCTACAAGGGGAGGTCCAGTTGCCTACAGATAGAATTTGGGTCTCCAAACCACACTTTCCTCATTCAGTTATATGATTTTTTTTTTGTTTTTTGATGCCTGATACCTCATCCCATCGACACCTCATGATCTCACAAGTTGGTGTGCTTCTTTCATATGAGCTTTGTTACTTCTAAGTTAGATGGTCACTTGTTTATCTTCAAGCCTTTAAGACTCCAGATGCTATATTTTTTGATAATGGGCACCATCAACTTTCTTCACCACATTTGCTTATGCACCTCCTTTTTCTTCAGCAATGATGTCGGGAAGGCGAGCAGCATGGAATGCCAGTTTAATTGAACAAAGCGTTCTTGCATTGAGGGAGTAATTCGTTTAAAAACTTCTGTTAATGTTCTTATTTTATGGATTTTAAAGTATTATCTGAATATAAAAAACAGTTTGCTTGTAGGATCTATGCTTGGGAATCTATTTTTCAGTTTGTAAAGCAACAATCTGTGCCATTGGTCCTGACTTTGGTCGCATCTTGTCAGCAGATTTTGTTGTTACAGGGGGAGGAATATTAATCTGTTTCATAATTTATGGAGCTAATTGTTCTTCAGAGAGAAGAGTCTTGAATTTTATTCCTTCAGTCAACTCTAATGTCTTTTTTCAATGTATACTGAAAAAGTACTTTTTCAAAATAAGCTTGTCATGAAAGCTTCATTAAGAAAATTATTATCGTAAGAGCCTCCAATAAAATAATTTAAAAAAAGAAAATTATTATCAGAATAAAATCTACATTTGGTCTCGTGATCTAAAATGAAAAATATAACATGATTTTATATGCTTATGGAAGCATTATTTTATCTATTTATGAAAGCATGATTTTATAATGATCATCAAGCAAGCAAAGAAACAGTGGAATAGCATAAAATTTCAACCATAGAGAAAATGATTAAATACATTATTGCACATCCATCTAATAAATAGGCAACCATTAGTTTTGATAGCTTATGAATATTATTCAGTAGTTCAGAAACATGTTCCTCTCATAATATAGGAAGATGATAGCATTTAAAAGTGGTTTATCATTCACCTAATGATATATAGAAAAAAATGGAAAACTCTCATCAAAATTCTAATAATTACACTAGACTTATGGAATTATAAGGTTGCTATGGGTGGTGTTGACTCTATCCTCCTTAGCAGAATTATTGATATTGAGCAGATGCCCCCTATTTTCTAATCATTTCCTGGTTTTGTTATATTTATAATTGAAAATAAAAGAAATGATCACAATATCATTAAGACCTGGAATAATGCATTAATGTTTCTTAGATAGATATTGTCTAACACTTGAGGTGAAGTTAATCATTCATTAACCTTGAATCAGAATTGACTTGAAGACACTAGATTTTGGTCTAATAGGCTACATATAATAATTAAATGAAAATGATCTAAAACTAGAAGCTCTTTTTTTTTTTTTAGTCACAGTAACCACCTTTGGAGTACTCAAAACCACATAGACTTGAGAGTCAACTTAATTGAACAAAGACATTTCCATGGTCATAGAAAGGTCTGCTGCATAAACTTCCTAGATGCTTTGGGGCATTCTAATCCATTATGAACTGCCACACTAAACTAATAAAACACTACTAAGATGTATGAACAATGAAAAGCCAGGAGGTGAGAGCTGTCCTTCCCCCTAATCAGACCACAGGTTGTTTTGTCAGGGAAAAGATCTGCAAAATCAATCCGCTCCCCATTAGATTCGAACTGTGCCCTCACAGCCATCCTCTGTGAGCATTCCAACACATGGAACCCAAGCAGGTCCTTTGTACTTCAGCACGGGACCTTTCTTCTCACTATTGATAAAGCAGGAGTCAAAAAGCCAAGGATGCATTGCGGTGGGGAAATCTGCCTCACCAAAGCACAGATGTCACTGTGGGGAGCCAGGCTGCCAGACTCACCCAGGAAAATTTTAATTTCTGCATTGATATGAAAGCCAGAAATCATAAGGAAGACAGAGAAGAACTGATGCGTCTGAATTATGGTGTTGGGGAAGAATATTGAATATACCACGGACGGCCAGAAGAATGTAGAAATCTGCTGTGAAAAACGAACAGACAGAATACCCTTGAGCAGCAAGGATGAGAAGATGCTCGTTATCTTACATACTTTGGATATGTTATCAGGAGGGACCCAAACCTCAGAACCAAACTCACTGTCAGCGAGTTGATGCTGACCTTATAGGACAGGATAGAACTGCTTCTCTAGGGCCTGCTGAGACTGTATCTCTTTACAGGAGTAGAAAGTCTTGTCTTCCTCTGAGCAGTTTGAACTGCTGACTTTTGGGTTAGCAGCTCAACACATATCTACTATGCTACCCCAAAGACTTCATGCTTGGTGAAGTAGAGGCTCAGTAAAATAAAAGATGGCTGCCAAGAAGGCGGATTGGCACAGTGGTTGTAACCATGGGCTCAAACATAGCAATCACAGTGAGAATGGTGAAGGACTTGGCCTTGTTCTGTGAGCATGGGGTCACTATAAGTTGTAACTGACACTTAACAACAACAAGGGGTAATTCTGATCATATCAGCTCCAATGTGGAGTTGCTATGTTACTTTTAAGGCCACTTGAAATGAGACTTAAGTAGTGTTTATATAATTTTATGCAGTATTCCAAAAGAGGCGAATATTCCTACTGACCGAGGGGCAAAACCTCGAGCAGCAGGAGTGTATGTTGTCTGTCTATTTGAGAAGGGAGAGAATCAGTAAAATGATACTTTGGAGTAAAAAGATACTTTGGGAGACAGGTGTTTCTGACTTTATGCGAACCTTTTAAAAGCACGGGGAAAATTAAATCTGAGTAAATGGATCCTTTTCAGTGCACTAACAGTTCCAGACTTTGGTACTAGTAATATTTTAAATGTTTTGTTGTAATGGAGGATATTAATTACTGAGAGAGTTGATACGGACTCACTTAGAAGCATAAGCAGGGGGTGAATGGAGAGCTATATACAATATTTCTAAACAAATCATGTAAAATGCAGTCCAGTGAGGTTCAACAATTCTACCTCATTCTATTTTACTAAGCTAGGCATTGCACATGATCTTTGTATACAGTAGGGTGTTTCAACCTCAATCCTACTACTATTTTTGGCTGGATAATTCCGTATACTGGGGAACTTCCCCGTACATTAGTGGATGCTTAGCAGCCACCCTGGACCCAGTAGATGACAGGATCATGCAAAAGTCATGAACAAATCAACTATGACCTTGGAGGGGTAAAATCAACACCAGATGAGAACCATGGATCAAGGTTGTAGAAAACTACAGTATGTTGCTCACAACTCCACCTTCTAAAATCCTATTGTGAGTGATCTCTGTGCCCAGAACTTTCAAATCTGCCACCTCACTGTTGGGTGTAGATTTCAACCTTTTTATTTGCTACACTGAAAACAGGACAGATGCTTCACTTAAAAAAAAAAAAGATCCCACTGAGTCTGTTTTCTCTTTGGGGAACATCACCGGGGGGTTGATTTAACAAGTAATGAAATATCCACCAGCCCAAATAAAAGGTGCCGGTGCCAAAAAAGCAAGCGCGATCACAATACACAAAATGAATAATCACCACTCCTCTGACCCCCAACACACCTGGATTACGAGGGCTTTACTGTTCCAATGTCTGGATTTAGACAACTGCCATCTAATTCTGTCCAAGGATAATAAAATTCCTTTGGGGTTTTATCTTTCTCGCTTTCAAAAGAAAATGCTCTACTTTCTCTCAGAATGACATCGTGATAGGAGGCCAATCCTCAAAGGTGACAGAGCCAACATTTCTTGTTTTTGTTGCTGTTAGGTGCTGTCCAGGAGGTTCCAGCTCATGGGAGCCTTTGCACAGAGCACCACACACTGCCAGGTCTTGGCTTTATCTCTACAATTGTTGTCCCGCTGAGGTTCTTGCTGCGGCCATCGGGTCAGTCCATCGCATCCAAGGTCTTCCTGTTTTTTTCACTGACTATTCACTATACCAAGCACTGCATCCTTTCCCAGGGACTGGTCTCTCCTGATAACATGTCTAAAGCATGAGAGACAAAGGTTCGTCCTCCTTGCTTCTAAGGAGGATTCTGTCTGTACTTCTTTCAAGACAGGTTGGTTTGAAGTTCTAGCAGCACTGTCAACTTTCTTCACTAACGCTGTGGTTCAAAGGCATTGATTCTTCTTCAGTCTTTCTCTCATTCAATGCACATGAGAGGAATGACGATACCATGGCATGGGTTAGGTGCACTTGAGGCTCAAAATGACATGATACAATTCTTGCGCTTCAACGTTTGAAAGAAGTCTCATGCCGTAGACTCTCTGAGCACCATACACCATTTGATTTCTTGACTGCTGCTTCCATGAGCATTGACTATGGATCAAGGTAAACGAAATCCTTGGCAACTTCGATCTTTTCTCCTTTTATCGTGAGGTTTTCTGTTAGCTCAGTTGTGAGGATTGTGGTTTCTTTACAAGGAGCTGTCATCTGTCTTGAAGGTAGCTGTCTGGGATCTTCAACAGGAAATGTTGCAAGTCCCACCTTTCAGCAAGTGAGGTTGTGTTATCTGCATGTTATTAAGCCTTCCCATAGTATATAATTTTAACTCTTCAAAGTTTTTTGGGGAGAGGTGGGGTGGGTGGGTGAGAGAAGGCATAGTGGAATATGGAGAAAGTTTGTGTAAAAACCCAGGAGACTGTGGTATGCCGCAGTCTCCTAGACTATACAGATTCAGAAAATTTTTGTCCAGTGTATTCAGTAAAGAAAAAATTCCAGAAAATAGATATGCCAATGATTTGTTTATACAAGCCAAAATCAGACTGAATTTCTACCAACTGAGGGAACTGATTTTAACTCTACACAATGTCATAGGTTAATGACTATGTAATACAATGAAGAAAGGTTTTGCACTGCAGCATCACAAAAAGACGAGGAATATGCAACCACAGACTTCCTTTGTGCAGTTAGAAAAGACTCATGGTAACCAAAAGTGAAACAGTGGCAAAATGAACTCCACACCCCATGGTCTTTTGAAGCAGTTTTCCTAGCCGACTTGATAAGCAAAATTTGCCAGCCTATGTGGTTAAGCCACTACCTCCTTTACCAATGGCCATATTTAGGCTTATCAGCAGCACGTGAGGGGTGTTTTTCAGCAATTGCCCTTCAGTCTTCTGATCGAGATGTGTCAGTCCCATGTCAACACTTCCATAGCCTCACGAAGTCCTTGTAATATGTAGAGGACTTCAACCATTTAGTTTGATTTGGGCCTAATTTTAACTTGCTTTCTGGGGAGGTTAAAATTCATTGAAACATCTTTTCTGATAAACCTGGGCATGGCAACCACACAGTTGCCTGGAATAATTATTCCCCAAATGCCTATAATCTGTTGTTGTTCTCCGGTGTGATTGAGTCAGTTCCTGGGCACAGCAGCCCTATGTGCAACAGAACAAGGGACGCTGCACAGTCCCGTGCCAACCTCACAGTTGTTCCTATGCCTGAACACCTTGCTGGAGCCACCATGTCCATCCATCTCCTCGAATGCCTGGTCTCTTCTAGCAACAAATCCAAAAGCACGGGAGATGAAATCTTGCCCTCCTTGCCTCTAAGAAGCACTGTAGTATAATTTAGTCAGTTAAATTTCTGAGTCCTTCAACAGAACACTAGGACCACAGTGGCAGGATATACAACATAATAAGATTGCAGTCATTTAACTCTGACAGTAAGATGCATTAGAATTGAAAAATATGGGAATGTGAAGCAAAACAAAAGTCTATAGGTTAGCTCGGGTAGACTAGAGAAACAAATCCATAAAAATTCATATATATATATGTTTATCTATAATAGCAATTAAATACTGAGAAAACATCTCAACCCAGTCCAAATCAAGTCCGTAAGTCTTCCCATCTTTGCCTCTAGGGAGCATTCTGAACATCCTTCTTCCAAAACAGATTGGTTTGTTCCGTTAACAGTGCATGGGGTAGGTGAGAGAGAAAGTATAGTGGGATATGGATAAAGTTTGTGTAAAAACCCCTATTAGCCCATATGTTGAATATCAATCTTTAAGGTCCTCTTCAGACTCATGAAACACATGCAATGATGCTGAATGCAGAAAGATCACAGGACAGTGGGTGAGAAGTCTGATAGATCCAGTGGTAGTGGAAGCATCTCAGCACTGATAGGGGTCTCCACGTTGCTTCTCCAGGTATGGGGTTCTGGCTGCATCAGGGTAGGTCCATGTGGCTTTTCCTTAGGGATGTCTTCAAGGGAGTGAGCACAGAGAGAGAGAGAGAGAGAGAGAGAGAGAGAGAGAGAGAGAGAGAGAGAGAGAGAGACCAAGGGAGTGAGGAGAGAGAATCTGTCCCCCACCTAGGAAAATTAGGAATTTCCAGAATCCTTAAAGGAAGACCAGGCCCATACACAGGCCTCATTGACTATGACCCAATTGACAGACTGGACTCCACCCCTTCACTCTTAATCCTTTCAAGTCCCAAATTGACACTAGATTATGTAACTACCATGTTCTAATATGAAGACACTTGGATAAAGGGAAGCATGGGATTTCTCCCTATCTCTAAAGACAGGCTGGATGGGATTTTATCTGAAAAAAAATCTGTGGAAGATTTTAGCATTCATGGAACCAAAGCCATGTTTGGAAAAACACTTGCTCAATTGCAACAGCATACTTCATGGAGGTGTTATATTAGGTCTCCAGTCCCTACACCTGCAAAATGATGATGTGTTTTTAGCTGACCACACTTTCTTTTCCTTCTTTAAAAGAAAAGAAAGGGTGGGGAACCCTTAAATGCATCTCTTTCTTTAAAAAAAACAACAACATCTGATTAACTTCAACTTTTGGCTTTGACAAGAAAGAAAGATACACCAGTCTCCAGTTTTTTCCATGTGAAAATCTTTCTGCTCTTAGGTCTGGGTCAGAGGGCAAGCTGTGGTACTTTAAAGGCCCATGGCCAAATGTTCTCATTACTATTTTGGTAGTAATTATCTAAATCTCTTGACTACTTGATTTCACAATTCTGCAGTATTTTAGGTTCGTCTGGCTATTGTCAGGAGACAGCCAGCTGAAGAAGAGACCTTAGAATCAGTCATTTTATCAAAAGAGAGAAAACAACATTCAAAGATCCTGGGATAGAAACTCAAGGTCACACAAGAGCCAGCTGCAGGTCCAGAACTGAACCAAAGCACTTCTGTCCCCTAGGACAATGATTTTACATCACTGTTCACTTTCTGCATTCTGTACTAAGTGCATTGAAAAATATGATTCTGCAAGTCATGTTCCTGAAATACTCTGCTTAACAGCAGTCACCAAGCATATCCATTATCTTCCTGTCTGTTGATACGGAGTTTTCAGTAATCTAGCAGCTGTACCATGCCCTGCTAAAGGGACAAACCAATCTGTTCTGGAAGAGGGATGACCAGGGTGCTCCTTTGAGGCAAAGAAGGGAAGACTTCATCTGACATACGTTGGGCCTCTTGTCAGGAGAGACCTGTCCCAGGAGAAGGACATTGTGTTTGGTGAAGGGGAGGGCCAGTGAAAGAGGGGAAGGCCCCCAAGCATGATGGATTGGCACAGTGGCTGTAACAATGTGCTCAGGCACAGGAACAAGTTCGTGGACGGTGCAGGGTCCTGTAAGGTTGCTATGAGCTCGAGCTGGCTTGATGGCACCCAGCACCAGTAGCAGCAGAATTTCCACTTGACATTTACTATGGCTGTAACTCCGAGCTGGCTAGTCTTCATCTCCATTCTCTTCAGTCACTGCTCTCCTCCACAGCAGTTCTTCCTTCCCCTCAGCGATGTCCTTCTCTCCCTTGGCAGCTGACCTTACTCTCAGTCCACACTGAGAATTTAGGTCCTCCCCACATGCAAACATATTTTCTTTTGCACCTATTTCCCCTTTCCTGTCTTTGGGAAAAGGTATATGAGTCAGGATTGTGGTCTGTGTTTTGTTTGTTTTGTTTTTGTTTAGGGAACAAGGTCTATCTGAGTCCCACACTCATGTTATATTCATTATAAGACACAGATGACTAATTTCACACAATATTCCTGGGAACCCAAAAGGAGCACAAGAGAGCGAAAGTCTCTGGAAAAAGAAGTACTTGATAAAAGTTAAAATGTTACCATTTGTGTATTATAGTGCAATTTCACACTCTGAAAATGAGGACATTGAGAGAAATAGATAAGTATTTTATAGACTGTTCATTATCATTGAAGGAAAAGAGGTGTGACTGAAAATATTCCTGACTTTTGCTTATATTCCTTAGGGAAAGGGATCTGGGAAAACTCCTTCTCTTCCTCACAGCAGCTTATCATTTCCCTAAAAAACACGGTCGGCATGAGGGGTCATCTAATGTGCAATGATTGGTTTCTCCCTATCTGGAGGAAAGAAGAGTGATGAAAACTGAATATACATGAAAATAACTACCAATGGCTTAATGAATAATGTGCACATCAAGCTGCATAGGCCGAGAATGGAGGAACTAGATGGTATCTGGCTACTAACTACTAACTACTCCGAAAGGGATCCCATTAGAAATTCCTGAATAAAGTGGGAGAACAATGAAGGACAAGACTCAAAATCATAAGAGACCAGACTTACTGGTCAGATAGACTGGTGGATCCACCTGAACTCACCTTCAGGCTCAATTTTCAACCAAAATTATAGCAAGATTGATAAGGGGAACGCCAATCCTAGTGTGACACATATACCTTAACAGTGTGGTATATGCACTTTAGAATGTGACTCATCGGGGATCACAGGGGGAGCATGTCCCAGTAAACACAATTCAGAAGTATGAATCATGGAGACATGAACACAGGGAGGGAGCGGGGATGAGGGGATTGCAATGTGGAAATATGAACTATCAAATATAAAGCTTATGACCTGCTCTGTAAACCTTCACACAATTCACAGCAACAAACAAAACCAACAATACTGCTGGGTGGGCACACAAAGTAAGTTGTCTCTGGTCTGCCATCCACAGGCAGGACTTCTGGTCAAATATTTCCCTGATTGGAATGATCAATTTAAGGATCATACCTAAGAAACAGCACAACTTGAACCTGCTGCTATGACTCACTTGGACACAGATTTAAAATTTTCCATTTTACCAGAAGGCCATGCCAAACACACCCAATAGATATAAAAACATGAAGACCTTAGGTCTCTGTCGTGACCCTTAAGGATTCACCCCATGTATTAGCCCGGGCTGACTAGAGAAACCAACCCAGAGACACTCCTAGGTGTGTAAGAGAGAACTTTATATCAAAGAGCACTTGTATATAGAGAATACATCCAAGTCCAGTCGAGATCAAGTCCACAGCTCTGGTATTAGCCCACACATCCACTACTAGCCCATAAATTCCTCTTTAGACTTACACAGCACAAGCAGTGATGCTGAATGCAGGAAGATCACAGGTTGGTGGGTGAAGAGTCTTGTGGATCCAGTGGTGGTGGAAGCATCTCCAGGCTAGCGTGGGTCTCTACATGGCTCCTCCAGTTGGAGCACTCTGCTGCCATCAGCTTGGCTCTAGGTGACTCGCCAACAGGAATGTGTAGCAGAGAGAGAGTTGGTCCTACCTCCAGGGGGAAGAGAGGAAGTTCCCAGAAGGTGACACCCACAAGACGGCATCTAGTCTGTGACTTGATTGACAGACTAGACACCACTTCTTCCCTCTTTTTTTTCTTCATTCTTAATATCCTCAAGTTGACATAAGATTATGTAACTACCACACTCCTGCTCTAGGTGAATATTTCCTGGACCAGGAGAAATTAGTGGGCACTTTTTTTCTTATAAACTTTCTATTGTGAATTGTGTGAAGCTTTACAGAGCAGTTTTACATTCAATAATTCATACAAAATTTATCTCAAATTATACCCTTAATCCCCTC
The DNA here is from genome assembly GCA_004026705.1 of Nesogale talazaci. Lineage (NCBI taxonomy): Eukaryota > Metazoa > Chordata > Mammalia > Afrosoricida > Tenrecidae > Nesogale > Nesogale talazaci. The sequence goes on from PVJH01005530.1 coordinate 54,938, forward strand.
AATGCACTATCAATCGTCCCTGTATTTCCTGTTTCCGTTCCTTCCTTATCTAACCCACTGAAACTTGCCTTTTGATCTTGAGTACTCTAACCATAAAGTGAGTTCAGTTCCACATACAAAAAGTAACTAAAAGCCATAGTCTTGGATTCTACCAGTTTATTCTTTTTCTCCTTTTTCTCCTCCTCCTCCTTCTTTTGTTAAAGAGAATATTTATTAAGTCTTTAAATATTAAATGAGGCAAGGACTTGACAGTTACAGAGACTTGTCATCTGGATGAGGGAAATCAACAGCAGGAGGCCATAATGATGCTGAGAGACAAAGCTTTAAAAAGGACACAGGAGTTTAAAGAAAACCATCACATAAACATGGCTGCTGGAAGTAGCTATTGGTGGGGATGCCAAAGGCAGGATCATAATTTGGATAAGTGCATTTTGTAAGGCAGAAAAGCTTACAATACTGATCCAGAGTCATCACTGAGGCACTCAAGGCATGACTCTTAACCATAGCAACCTCAGTATGGTGATCTCCATCAAGGACACAACCAGGCAAACTCTGTAAGGGAGACTGGCCCTTCCTAGGCTGGTCAGGAGGTGGTAATCTGTTTTCCAGTGCACTGTGTCTAAGTCATAGATTGTTCACTTCTCTGGTCAATGGTTAGAGGGAATTCAATAAAACCTTCATGGACACGAGGATTCTGTTGTTAGATGCTGTCAAATCAGTTCTGACTCATACAACCCCATGTACAACAGATTTCAATACTGTGCCATCATCACACTCATTGCCACGTCTGAGTCCATTGTTGCAGTCACTTGTCAATTCATCTTGTTAAGTCTTGCTCTTTTTTGCTGCCCATCTACTTTACCACGCATGATGCCCATTTCCATGGCCTCTCCAACGTACGTGAGAAGAAGTCTTGGCAACATTACTTCTGGAGAACAATCTGGATGTACTTCTTCCAAGACAGACTTTTTTCTTTTAAAAAATTAATTAGTTTCTTAATAAATCTTCTCATTGGGGGCTCTTACAGCTCTTACAACACTCCATACATCAATTGTATCAAGCACATTTGTACATATGTTGCCATCATTATTTTAAAAGCATTTTCTTTGTACTGAGCCCTTAGTATCAGCTCTTTTTTTCCCCCTCTGCCCCCCCCCACTCTTGTGACCTCACGATAAATGATAAGATTTGTTTCTTCTTTTGGCAGTCAAGGTATTTTCAATATTCTTCACCACCACCATAAGACAAATACATTGATTCACCACCAGTTTTCCTATTTCTATGTTTAACTTTCACATGCACATAGGCATTAGAGTGAAAATTCTATGGGTGGGGTCAGACTCATTTTCCTCCTCAAAGTAATATCCTTGCTTTTCAATGTTTTAAAGAAATTTCGTGCAGCAGATTTAACACAGTGTAACATATCATTTGATCTCTTACTGCTTCTTTCATGAGCATTGATTATGGATCCAAACAAGACTAAGTCCTCGATGTTAATCTTTTTTCCATTGATCAAGATGTCACTTATGGGTCCCCCTGTGAGGATTTTTGTGTCCTTGACATTGACTTGTAATTGATATTGATAATCCTTGATATTCATCAGCAAGTATTCTGAGTCCTCATTTTCAGCCAGGAAAGATGTGTCATCTAATATAGCACATAATAGGTGGTTATAAAGTCTTCCTCCAATTCTTCATTTAATCCAGTTTCTCACACAGACTGAATAAGTATTGTGAGAGAATACAATCCTAAACCACGTCTTTCTTGATTTTAAAGCATGTAGCATTCCCTTGTTCTATATGTAAAACTGTCTCTTGATCCATGTACAGGTTCCACTCCACATCAGCACAATTAAATATTCTGAATTTCAACTTTTCTTAAGGTTATCCATAGGTTGCCCACACATTTGAACACTTTTGCATAGTCAATAAAACACAATTAAGCCTTTTTCTGGAACTCTCTACATTCACCTCACAGCCACCTGACACCAGCAAAGATATCCCTTGTTTCTTGCCCTCTTCTGGATCTGGCCTGTTTCTAGCAGCTCCCTGTCAATGTACTGCAGTTACCATTGTAGAGTGATCTTCAGCGAAATCTTACTTGCATGTGATCTCAATGATATTGTTCCATAATTTGAGCATTCTGTTGGGTCATCTTTCTTTTGAATGGGACAAATATGGATCTCTTCCAGTCAGTTGGCCATGTAGCTATCTTCTTCCAGTTCTTCCTCAACTTGGTGGAACATTTCAATGGTATTCTGTCAATTCATGGAGCCTTATTTTAGGTTAATACTTTCACTGTAGGTTGGACATTTTCCTTCATTTCTTGATCATATGCTACCTCCTGAAATGGTGGATTGTCTCCTAGTTCTTTTTGGTGCAGCAATTCTGTGTATTGTTTCCATTTTCTTTTGATGTGTCCTGCCACATTCAATATCCTGTCCACATAGAGCTGACCCCTCTATGAGATGCAAATCCCTCACTGACCCACAGTCCTATGTGGGACAACACTGGAGAAATTGCGGGAATTGCACCTGATTTGACCCCACCACACTAAGGGAAGATTCTAAGGGTATACAACAGAACAGCAAGGGGAAGAGAGCAAGGAAATCCCCAGGGAATACCAACAATAGACTTTGGGGCCAGAGTGTGGCACTCCATCAGATTTGATCAGAAAACAGTCCTAAAGGTCAACAAACAGATGATGAAATATTTACAGGGTTTTATTTTGGGGGGATTTGTTTTTTGCTGTTGTTTTCTTTTTTGTTGTTGTTGCTTTGTTTTTGCTCTCTCTTGTTTTTTTTATGTGTGCATATTCTTATGCAAGTCTATCTAGATAAGATAGGCTGGATAAACAATCTGGAGGAGAAAACAATGGTTCTGGAGGGACATGGGAGAGGGGAAGGCAGAGAAAAGGAAGTGGGTGTTAACAAACCCAGAGATAAGGGAATAAAAAGTAATCCAAAATTGATGGTGAGGAGGGTGTCTGGTAGGGCTTGATCAAGGGCAATGTAACCAAGAAGAATTAACAAAACCCAAATGAAGTCTGAGCATGATAGTGGGACAAAAGCAAACTAAAAGGCAATAGAGGAAAGAAGTAGGAGGCAAAGGAAATTTATAGAGATCTAAATAAAGGCATGTACATATGTAAATATATTTATATATGAGGATGGGGAAATAGATCTACATGCATATATTTATAGGTTTTGTATTAAGGTAGCAGATAGACATTGGGCCTCTACTCAAGTACTTCCTTGATACAAGAACACTTTTTTCTATTAAACTGGCATTCCATGGTGCTCACCTTCTCAACATGATTGCTGAAGACAAATGTGTGCATAGGAAAATGTGGTAAAGAAAGCTTATGATGCCCAGCTATCAAAAGATATAGCATTTGAGGTCTTAAAAACTTGAAGATAAACAAGTGACCATCTAGCTCAGATGGAACAAAGCCCACATGGAAGAAGCACACCAGTCTGTGTGATCGTGAAGTGTTGATGGGATCAGGTATCAGGCATCAAAGAACAAAAAATCATAAAATTGTGAATGAGGGGGAGTGTAGAGTGGAGAACCAAAGTACATCTGTAGGCAACTGGATATCCCCTTACAAAAGGGCCTCCGGAAGGAGACAAAACAGTCAGAGTGCAGTATAGCAGTGATGAAACATACAACTTTCCTCTAGTTCCTTAATGCTTCCTTCCCCCTCCTATCATGATCCCAATTCTACCTTACAAATCCAGCTTGAACCTGAAGATGTACACTGGTACAGATAGAAATTGGAAACAGAGAATCCAGAACAGATAAACCCTTCAGGACCAATAATGAAAGCATTGATACCAGGTGGGGAGGGGAGATGGGATAGAAAGAGGGAACCGATCACAAGGATCTCCCTATAACACCCTCCCTGGGGGATGGACAACAGCAAAATGAGTGAAGAATATGTTGGACAGTGTACGACATGACAAAATAATAAGTTATAAATTATCAAGGGATTGTGGGGGGCGAGCAGGCAGGAGGGAGGGGGAAAATGGGGAGCTGATACCAAGGGCTCAAGTCGAAAGAAAGTGTTTTGAGAATGATGATAGCAAAAAATATACAAATATGCTTGACACAATGTATGTATGGATGGATTGCGATAAGAGCTGTCTGAGCCCCCACTAAAATGATTTTTAAAAATGTTTTGTCCATAGAATCTTTCAATTTTACAACCTGAGGCTTGAATTTTTCTTCAGTTCTTTCAGCTGAGTATGTTCTTCTTTTGGGGTTTTCGAGCTCTCGGTCTTTGCATTTAACACCATAATACTTTGTCTTCTCCAGTTACCCTTGAAATTTTCTGTTCATCTCTTTGACTTCATCACTTCTTCCATGTGGTTTAGCCACTCTGTGATTAAAGAGTAAGTTTCAGAGCCTTTTCTGACACTCTCTTTGACTTTTTCTTTCTTTCCTTTCTTTTTAAGGGTTTTAACACTCCCTTTGATTTTTTTTCTTTCTTTCCTTTCTTTTAAAGGGTCTTTTGCTTTCTTCATGTATGATGCTATTGATGCCATCCAAAAGTGTATCAGGTCTTCTGTTTCAGTGTTCAGTGTCTACTCATTTAACAGTATCCTGTCTATGACAAAACAGGAATACTGACTTTGCTTGACTCATGTCTGAGACTTAGAACGAGAAAACTATTGTCACTATTTTCCAAAGATTTCCCAGGCTAAGTGGAGAGTCAACACCGTAGGCTCTTAGGTAAGAAGTGCTGTGGTTTGACAGATACAAGGGGGTAACCCCTAAAATCTGGAACTTTTATTCAAAGCTATGTCTTCAATTTTTTTTTACAAAACAATTTTATTACCTCCAAAGTACTCTCTATCATACTTAATACATTTGTCAGATCTGTAATTCTGTTCTTGGAAACATTTTTCAAACACATTTGTTTAGATGGTTGACAGCACCTCCTTCCTTTTTTTTCCTTCACCTCCTGTCAGTTTCAAATCACCGTCTTTTCATGTTCCTCTTCATCCGCGAAAATGAAAGAAAGAAGTCACACGAAGCAAGATCAGGTGAGTCAGGTGCATTGGACAAGACAGGCATGTTCTTTTTTTTTGCCCAAAATGGTGCACTAGGATGGCTGTGTGAGCAGGTACATTGTCATGGTGGCAAAACCAGTGTCCTTTGTATGTAACTTGACCTCTCTCTCTACACTTTGAAGCAGCATGGGGGCTGACTACTATTAGTGTCGAAAAGGTTCAGAATTGTTTTAACACCTGAATTTATGAATTAAAAGTGGAGGGGGGGGAGCTCTTGAATTGCTGTGAAAAGTTGTTTCTCTGTGTGTCTAATGTAGCAGACATCCTAATTATTTACGTATAATCTTCATTCAACAAACCATGCAGTTAAGTTGACGTGAAACCAACACCAAACAAAACAGGTGCATGGACATGTGATTTTGAGACGAAAGTCTTAAAAAATATATAGAAAATCTGGAAAATGTCTCCGAAAAGTAAAATGACCCAATGAAAATTCAGGTGCCTTGGATTGAAGGCTGAGATGGGTCAAGGGCCACACTTAGTTATCACGGAGATACACAAATATCCTGACATTAACTATAAAATAGAAGCTTCTGTCCCAGTCATAGTTAGGTGAGAGTTATCATCGGGAAGGGAGAAAGATTTCTACTAAATGTGGGTGCTTAAGAAGACAGTATCCAGAGAAAGATATCAAAATGATGGGGAAAAAAAATACAGGGACACCTATGCAGAAAGAATGGTCAAATCCGAGCATCCGCTTAATGTGTGATCTGTCAATTTCCAATTACATGACTACATTCACAGAAAACCAGAGTTTGCAGTCTTAGAAAATCAGAGAATGCCCAGATAATCTTCATATAAGTATCAGGAGTGAAAATGCATCATGCAGAAAACTTTCATAAAAATATGTGGCCTCTGTATGGCTATCAAACACAAGCTGAGAGATTTGTTAAATGTGGAGTGGGGATGGGGTGGGGTGAGTGTTCAGGTTCATTTACAATCTTTCCAAATCAACGTTGTTTGCTTAAACTTTCCAATCAAATTACCTGGAAAGAATGCCTATTCTGCTTTTCAGACACTCCTCCCAATGCTGAGAAGGCCAAGTGTGCCATGATTTCAATAGTAGTCCAAGAAAGTCATTACTGGAGTAAGTTATGAAAGAACACACTGACATAGATGCTGTGTTAGAGCAATTGTGTTCATCAGTCTTGACAGTTGCTTCCCCATAAGTTGACATGAAATGCAAAAGCCCGGAACAAATATCTGAAGTGAAATAAAACATAAGGAAAATGAAGGGCTCTCAACCCTGCCTTAACTCATTTAAAGTCATTTAGAACTCCTGGGCTGATGCAGAGTTTACCTTGAAGAACTCAAGTGGGTCCTTTCTCCATGCTTAGCCCCTCTTTTCACTTTTACATTACAACTTATTCTTCTTGATAAAATAATTTTCCCTGTTCTGTATTTAGGAATGCTCTGTTTTATAATATGTTGATTATTTTGTCAGTGATTAGTGATCTTGCTCCTTCTGCTTTGCACTCAGCTGCCCTGTTTTAATTAGGCTGTTACATTAGTACCCAGGAATAATTCTTTCACAGTGTTCCCAGACATTATACAATGGACTAGGAATTTCTTTCCTCTCCATGTAGCTTGTCAACACATTGATTTTTCTAGTCCCCTGATTTCTTTGATTGGTTGATTGAATTGGACCATTGTTTGAAGTAGACACATCCTTTTAATTGACTCAAGCATATAAAAGGTTGAAAATGAAAATGAAAGACAGAAGAATTGATACATTGAGTTCTGGTGTTAGTAAAAAATATGAGTGTGCTATGGACTGTCAGGAAAGTAACTATGACATCAGGGACAAATTGCCAAATAGTCAAGATAGGACAGGTCTTTCTGTGCTTACTTATTAATTATGACACCCATGTGAAATTGTCCACTGCGGATTAATAAATAAATACAGGTAAGCCTGAATTTACCTTGCTTATTGGATAATCCACCCTTCCTTATATGTAAATAATGGCAGAGTTGAGACTAGAGACCAGGTCTTCATATTCCTGGAAGTCTACGGTATATTTAATATTTTTTGCCAGCACCATAATTCAAAGGCATCAATTCCTCTTTGGTTTTTCTTATGCATTATTCAGGTTTCTCATCCATATGAAGTGACTAAAAATGTCTTGTCTTGGGTCAGGCACACCTCAGTCAGTCATCAAATGATACCTCTATTTTTAACACATTTATGTTTAACCACACCACAGATTTGCTCAATAGAATACATCATTTGACTTCTTGAGTGTTGCTTCCATGGATGTGGATTGTAGATGCAAGTAAAATAAAATCTGTGGTAATGTCAATACTTTCTCCATTTATCAGGATGATGCTTATTTGTCCAGCTGTGCAAATTTTTGTTTTCTTTATGTCAAGGTCTAATCTATATTGAAAGCTGCAGTTTTTGATCTTCATCAGTAAATGATTCAAGGGTACCTTGCTTTCAGCCAGCAAGGTTGTGTTATGTACCTATCACAGGTTACCACTAAGTCTTCCTCCAATTCTGTTATCAAGTTCTTCATCATGTAGTTCAGGCTTTATATTATTTCTTACAGCACACAGATTGAATACGTTTAGTGAAAGAATACAACCGTGGTGCACACCTTTCCTGATTTTAGACCCTGCAGTATGTATGACCTTGAATCTGTTCAAACAACTGCCCCTTGATATATGTACTAGTTCCACATGAGTACTATGAAATATTCTAGAATTCCAGTTGTGTGTCATGTTATTCACAATTTTTTATAATCAACACAGCTGAGTACCTTGACAGAGTCAATAAAAACACAGGCAAGCATCTTTTTGTTATTTTCTACTTTTGGTCAAGACCCATCTGATGACAGCAAGGATGACCTTCCTTTGAAATCCTCTTCTGAATTCAGCTTGAATTTTTGGCAGTTCCCTGCTGATGTATCTTCAGCAAGAGTTTACTTGCATGTGATATGAAAGATATTATTTTATATTTTTATATCTACTGGATCACATTTATTTGAAATGGGCAAAAATATGGATCTCTTCCAAACTGTTGGTCAAGTTGGTCTTTCAATTTTCTTGAAATAGATGACTGAGCATGTCCAGTTTTGCATCTGTTTGTTGCAACATCTCAACTGGTATTTTGTCAATTTCTGAAGCCTTGCTTTTGGTCAAGGTTTTCAATGTAGATTAGATGTTTTCCTTCAACAATATTGTTTCTTGATCATATATTACCACCTAAAATGTTTGATTGGAGCCAATTCTTTTTGACACATTGACTGTATTCCTTCCATCTTCTTTTGATACTACCTGAATCACTCAATATTTTTCCAGCACAATGTTTCACGACTGCAGATCAAGCCTTGACTTTTTTCTTCAATTATTTCAGCTCAAGATATTTTGATTGTGTTCTTCCCTTGCTTTTCTAACTTCAACTCTTTGCACATGTCAGGATAACACTTTAATTTGTCTTTTCAAGCTTCACCTGATTTATTTGAAATTTGCTGTTCAGCTTTTACATAATTTCTTTTTTAAAAATAATTAAACATTGTTTTATTGATTTCTGGTGAAAGTTGACAAAGCAAGCTAGGTTCCATTTGCAAATTCTCACACAAATCGTTACTTCCTCATCTGACCTTTGCTTTTGAGTAACCGTTGACTGTTTAGGGGAGCCCTGGTGGCATAGTGGTTACTAATTGGGCTGCTAACCACAAGGTCAGCAGTTCAAAACCACTAGCTGCTCCTTGGGAGAAAGATGAAGCTTTCTACTATAGTAAAGAGGTATCAGCCTCTTATAAACTCAGGGGGGCCCATTCTACTCTGTCCTATGCAGTTCCCATGGGTCAGAATAGATTGGATGGTAATGAGGCCTGTTTTGTTTTGGATTGACCACTGATCTCATCTTGATGGTTTTTAAGGGAACCAATTTATGGGTAATTTATTTTGTGTGCCAATCTACGGTTTTGCTAAAGGGTTACTTCTGGGAATAGAGACTTAGAGATTAAGGGTGTTTCAGGGAGTCCTCTGTTTTCAAGTAGTGTTCCAGTTTGTCTGACTCTTTGATATTTTTCCATAAGACTTTGAGCTGTGCTCCACATTTTTTCTTCCATTCTATCAGGACCAACTTTAAAAAAATCATCTTATTGGGGGCTCATACAACTCTTTATCATGATCAATATATACATCTATTGTATGCAGACCACATTTGTTGCCATCATCATTCTCAAAACATTCTTCTTCTACTTAGGCCCTTGGTGTCAGCCCCTCTTATTTCCCCTCCCTCTCCACTCCCCCTCCCTGTCTCTGATGTGTCTCTTCACCTACCTCCCTGCTGTCCGTACCCCAGGGAGGAGGTTATATGTAGATGCCTGCAATTGTTTATCCCTTTCTACTCCACCTTCCTGCTAGCATCACTCTCACTACTGGTCCTGAAGGGATCATCTCTCTGCAATTCCCCATGTTTCTGACTCCTATGCACACCAGTGTACATCCCCTGGTCTAGCTGGATTTTAAGGTAGAACTGGGATCATGATAGTGGGGGGGAGGGGGAGGAAGCATTTAAGAACTAAAGGAAAGTTGTATATTTCATTGTTGCTACACTGTATCTTGATTGGCTTGTCTCCTCCCTGCAACCCTTTTGTAATGGAATGTTGTTTCACCTACGGATAGGCTTTGGGTTCCCAATCTGTACCCGCCTCATTTATAATAATATATTTTTTTAGTTCTTTGATGCCTGATACCTGGTCCCTTCACACTTCGTGGTCACACAGGCTGGTGTGCTTCTTCCACATGGGCTTTGTTGCTTCTGGGCTCGATGGCCACTTGTTTACTTTCAAGACTGGGCGCTATATCTTTTGATAGCCAGGCACCATCAACTTTCTTCACCACTTTTGCTTATGCACACATTTGTCGCCAGCAATCATATCAACAAGATGGGCATGCAATGTTATGATTTTTAGGTCTTTGATGCCTGATAACTGACCCCTTTGACACCTCATAGTCACACAGGCTGTTGTGCTTCTTCTATGTGGGCTTTGTTGCTTCTGGGCTATATGGCCGCTTGTTTAGTTTCAAGACTTTAAGACCCCAGGTGCTATATCTTTTGATAGTCGGGCACCATCAGCTTTCTTCACCACTTTTGCTTATGCACACATTTTCTTCAGTGATCATGTTGGGTGGAAGAACATTATGGAATGCCAATTTAATACAACAAAGTGTTCTTGCATTGAGGAAGTACTTGAGTAGAGGGCCAATGTCCATCTTCTACTAATCCTATAAGTATATGTACATAGATTTATTTTCCTATCTTTATATATAAACATATTTGGCTATGTACATGCCTGTATTTAGACCTCTATAAATGCCTTTTGCCCCCCAATTCTTCCCTCTATTTCCTTTTTTTTGGGGGGCATCACTGCCCTCTGGTGGGAGTGGGAGGCCTAGCCTTGCTCCTGGAGAGCTGCTGCTGGATTTGAACTGCCAAGTCAGTGGGCCACAGTCCCGCACTCAACCACTATGCCACCGGGGCTCAGCCTTATTTCCCTTTAGTCTCCTCTTGTCTCACTATCATGCTCAGTCTCCATTTGTGTTTCCATATTTTCTGTTACATTACTCTTGATCAATCCTTTTCAGGCTGCTCACACCCACCTTGTCACTGATTTTGAATCACTTGTTGCTCCCTTAATCCTAGGTTGGTCAGCACCACCTCCTTTCCGCACCTCCCCATCTCCCATGTCCCCCTGCTGTTTTCTCCTCCTGTTCAGACTGTTCATCCACCCTATTTTATCTAGATAGGCTTTCAGAGATAATAATATGTACAAAACCCCCCAATCCAGAAAAAATATATAAATAAGTAAAAAAAAAATATATATATATATAATAATATCAAAATAAAACCTTTAACCTCAAGGTCTGTTCTTTGACTTCCAGGAGGTCCCCTGGTTGAGTCTGATAGGGTGCCACACACTGGCCCCAAAGTATTTCCTTGGCACTCCCTTGGGAACTCTATGCTCTGCTCCCCCTGCTGCTCTGCTGCACACCTTTAGTGTTTTGCCTTGTGGTGGAGTCATACAGGGTACAATCCTAATGTTGCTTCTTCATTGTTGTCCCTGTTGGGCCTTAGATCAGCGAGGGATTGTGTGTCTCATAGTAGTGCCGGTCCTGTGGTCCTCTCTGTGCATTGACTGTTTTGAGTGGGGATATCATCCTCAAGGCTCAGTGAAGATGCACTCCACTCTCTCTTCCTCTCCCTTCATTTGTTCTCCAGGACCGACTTTTATGACCCCATTAGAACAGCCTATGGTAGTAACTGAGATCCATATTTTCTTCGGTCTGAGAGGAAATGAGGTTGTGGCTCATGAAGATTTGTTTATTCTCTGTGCTTTTGTTTACTTTCTTACTGTTTTGCCCCTGGAGAACAGACTCATATTTGTTTTAGGTGGCTATCATCAAGCTTTGAAGACTTTAACCACTACTCACTTCATTAGGGTTCAGACCATACTTTCTTTGAATTATATTATGCCATTTGACCATGAAACTGATCACATTGATCATATGTGAGTTGTCTCATCAGATTATGGTCCCAAGTCTCCAAACCTAGAAAACCAGGACATCTGGTTATGAAATGCCATGTTTGTATCTGTAATGCTTAATATGACCCACTCACAATCATTGTAACTCTCGTGCAAATAAGGTATAGATAGTTGTTATAGTTGGAGTTATGTATCAACTTAGTTAAGCTGTGATTCCCAGCATTATGTGGCTGTCCTTCATTTTGTTACCTGATGTAACTATCCTCCATTGTGTGGGCTGTCAATCTTGACTTCTAACTTCATTTCTTCTATTCACGTTAGCCACTCCATGTCAAAGAGCAATTTTCAAAGTATTTTCAGACATCAGTTTTGGTCTTTTGTTTCTCTTTCAAGTGTCCATTTGCTTAATTCATGGATGATCTACTTGATGCCTTCCCACAACATGTCTGGTCTTTAGACATTCGTTTTCAAGGTATACAATCTATTCTTGGGATGGTTTCTAAATTCAAGTGGGATATCCTCAAGGTCATAATTTCATGCTTACAGGCTTGTGCTGATTTTCTTCAGCTCTAACTTGATATTGTAGATGAGCCAGTTTGTTTCAGAGTTGGCCGGTCTCTCGCTTTTTAGTGGCTGATGATATTGAGCTTCTCTGTTGTCCCTTTCCATGAGAGAGTTGATCTAATTCCTCCATATTCAATCTGGCAATGTTTGCATGTACGATTACCCTATATATTGTTAATAAAATTACTTCCAATGAATAAAGCTTGGGTTTACAAAATTCTATCATGTGAGCTTTAGTGTTATTTCTATTATGCAGGTCCTATTTCCAAACCGCTGATCCTTCTTCTTTGTACACAGCTTTTGCATTCCAATCACACGAATTATCAATGGACCTTGATTACATGTTTGTTCAATTTCAGTCTTCAGAAGTTGGTTCCATAATTTAAAATTTTTTGATACAGTTGTTGGTGCATAATAGTCTTATCAACTGTTCTTCCCTGTGGGTGTGTGGACATTATTCTGTCTCTGACAGCACTGCACTTCAGAATGGAGCTGGACAGGTTCTTTTTGACAGTGGATGTGATGCCATTTTCTTCCAATTTTCCTTTCTGGCCAAGAAAACCATATACTTGTCTGATTCAGAATGGCTATTCCACTTCATTTCAGTTCACTTGATCTTCATGCATGCCTTTCATTTTTGACAGCTTTCTGTTTTCCTAAATCCATACTTTGTACATCCCATGCTATAATTATTAAAGGATGCTGCAAGTGTTTCTCCTCATTTTTGGATGGGCTACATCAGCCAATGAATATCTTGAAAACTCTGCTCCATTCGCACCATTAAGAAGGCAACTTTGAGATGATCCCTCTCTTCTCCAGTCCTATTTTGTGCAACTTCCCACTTTGAGGGGCTTGTCTTCTGGCACTATGGCGAACAATGTCATCCTGTGGGACACATCCTTGATACTGGCCTTTTTTCTATTCACAAGGAGATCACTTCTCTGTTTTTATCTGAAACCTGTGTTGATATCTGTCTCCCATACCAGCAGCATAGTTTCCAGGATCACAGAAATCCAGAAAGCACTGCAGTAGAGCAAACTGATCAGAGAATGATGAATTCCTGAGCTAGGCCCCTGTCATTATTCAAGTCTCACTTCATCAAGTATAACCCAAGTCCAATGGCTTACAAAACGTTTAAGGAAGAAGGGGCCTTGGAGACAGACCCCTGTGAGAAAGGTAGGGTTTTCTCAGACTTGATGAACAAGAGCAATGAGAAATGCTTTGCTAAAGATAACCCTTTGAGAGAGCAGTAGGGGAGAAAGTCAGAAGGCAAGGATTTGAAGACTGGAAATTGACCTGGTGCACAGAGAGCATTTCTCGATGGATCTTTCAAGGCACTGAGAGGCTAAAAAAATTGGGTGGGATGGCTGGTGACAGGAGGGCTGAGATGAAGGTAAGTTTGATATTCACTTGCACTGAGTGCAGCAGACCGATCTCTATCGACAGTGATGCAGTGGCATCACGAAGGGTATGTTAAGGCAGGTGGGGTTACTGACTCCATCCCCTGACACTATCAGAGGGAGTGGCAAGCGATCAACTCCAAGGGAAGCGGCGGGCGGTGGGTGGGTGACTCTGCAGAGGGAGAGTGGTCCAAGGCAGTGGTGTCACTAGGGTTCATGTCACTCATGACTTGATGAAGTCACTCATTGCCCCGCCTCACTCCCCACCAGTCAGGGTGCAGAGGACTGAGCAGTGCCTGGCACTGAGCAAGAAGAGGATCTCTGCTCTCAGCCAATGGGAAAGGGGAAGAGTTGGGAGGTGGGGTCAGGAGGGGTCCAGCTGCTTCATGCATGGAGGGCAGTAATACGATGAGTTGCTGTACTGAGTACCGCACACCCACCCCCGGGGACACCACTGGGGTAATGGAGATTTGAGATTTAAGAGAGAGAAGAAATACTTATGAAATAAGCTCTCTCAGGGATGCAGGATGGATAAGAACAAGTGAATAGGTAGAAGTTTTTGATTTCGCAGAAGAGTGAAGATAATCCTTCCTTCCTCACACTGTAGGGGACGAAGAGAGGCAGATGGCATTTAGGAAGGGCCAGATCTGCAGGTATGTAAAGTGAGACCCTTCCTCCTTCGGAGAGACTGGCCCATGAAGTCACGTCCTAAGCATGAGGCAGAGAGGGCCAGATTGGAAGCCTGTCAGTGGACAGGGATTAGACCACCTGGAGTGAGGGCTGCAAAAGGAAGTCAACAGAGAGGAGAAGAATAAAACGGCTTTCCCAGCAGCACAGAGATGTCCGTGGAGATTAATCTCAATTTCTCCAGCTGGATTGAGAAGTAACTGCAGAGGGTGAGAAAAGGCAATTGAGAGGGGATTTGGGACTTGGGGAGAAGGTCTGATGTGAAAATGAGGGCACCACTGACCAAGAACCCATAGTGGCAGCTGAGGAGGGGACAGCCAAGATTAGGGAAGGCTGGTAAAACTCTTGAGAATGGGGGTATAGTGTGACATAAGAAGAGGAAGAGTTCTGTGGGAGAATTTTAACCATCCATGCAGGAAATCCAATTCCTGGTCAATGCAATCTCTGCACAGCTGCCACCCATCTGCCAGGAGTGGTTTCCACTTTGCTCTCATGCTAAATAGGTTTGAGTGAAGCTTCCATACTACCAGGCACTGACTGACCTGAGCCAATGGAATTCTGATGAGTTACAACAGGCTGATGTACAACTGATATGCCAAGGGTGGGATCACGGGCCAGACAGCATTTCGTTCCATTGTGTGTAGGGCTGTCATGAGTCAGGCACCAGCTCTGCAGCAGCTGACAAGCAGGGGATGTGGTTTGACAGGGATCAGTCACAGCTGTTGATTTAGTCAATCTTCTCATAAAAGGCCCCAAACCAGACTTGGCATGTATGGATCCCTGTACATTCCTAAATCCATCCCGTGACGCTTTCTCTCCCAATTATGATTTATTTTGGACTCAAAGGAAGACATACTTAATCTTCCTACTTCTTTGGCATTCACACAGAGTTTTGGCACGTCAGTTCTCTTTCTGAACTATAATGCACAACTGCTCTGTTCCAGAAATGATGCTGGCATCAGACACAAATAAACCACAAATCCCTCTTCTCCCAAAGCTTTGATTCCAATGGAAAGAGATAAGCAGGAAGGGAGACAATATCCACAAGGCATTCAGTGTTCTCGTAATACACTGATGCTCACAGAAGCCACATAGGACAAAGGTTCTAGGTAAAGTGCTTTGGGGGATTAGCACTTTAAGTCAGGTGAAACAAGAGTCTCAAGTGCAGGATTTGTCAGAATTTTGAACATGCTAAGGTGCATTGTGAATCTTCAGATGTCTGTGTAGGGGAAGTCAAATATAGTGTGCAAACTATCTCAAATTCACTCCACCAGGGAATTCATTTTCCCATCGAGCTTCCAAATGAATTTGTACAGTAGGACAGACTCTGCAAAAGGCTGACCTGAAAGATCTCACTTCCTGAAGATATATATATATATATATATATATATATATATATATATACACACACATACATTTCCATATTCATCAGATGGATGTTTCCTCCCAAATCCTAAATGACTTAATTTTTATTTTATTATGGTAAAGATTATGTAACAAAGTAACAGCCTTTTCAACCATCTTCGTATCATGAATGAATTTTGAAGTTTATTTGATTTTTACCCATATAACAGAGTAAAGAGATGTATGTGGATGGGTTTACCGTGAACATTTTAATGAGTGCTGAGCTGATCATTAGCCAGTCCTGAATGAGACAGAATGACTGTAAGCTCTCTGATTTATGGGTGATTTCATGTCCTGCAACCCCACCCCCATAAACACACTATTGAGTTCCTTTTGGGGCTTCTCATTAAAACCCTTAAAGCAAGTTGTTCAAAGGAAAACAAGCTTTGGGCCAGGAGGCATTGTAGGACCTAATGCATGTGCAGAGCATAATGTACAGTGACTGAGCACAGTGTGAAACTAAGGACTTAAATGCTTGCTGCTTGTGCTTCTTGGTTTTGGACTTCCTGGAAGGAGCACTGAGGAGTGCACTGTGCTCTTGCCTCCGTATCCTCTCTAGTGCACCTCAGCAAAGTCTCAGGATGCCTCTTGATTCCCTGCTCTCTACCTAGTAGAGTACAAGGGGGGAAATCAGGTCACGAAAGCCTTGCATGATTCACATCCTTCCACAATGTTTCCAAAACATTGAGAGCAATGGATGTAGGTGGTTCATCCTGGCCTAAGAATAAGCCAACTTTTCTTTCTTTGCCGGTCGTTGCTGGGCACCAACACATCTGTTCAACAGAAGGAGACCCTGCCTGTGCTCAGCCATCCCCACAGTGGTCAGGGGGGAGCTCATCCTTGCAGCCACTGTGTCCATTCATCTTGCTGAGGCCCTGCCCCCCTACTTAGCCAAGCAAGATGTCCTTTTCCAGAGACTGGCCTTTCCTGATATCATGTCCAAAGTCCGTGAGACAGTCTGGCCCTCCTTGCTTCTCTGGAGCATTATGGCTTTGCTTCCTCCAGATTTGCTTGTTCTTTTGGCAGCCCCTGGTACTTCAACATTCCATTGCCAGCATTGCATTCAAATGCATTACAGCAACACGCATGCATGTCTTCACAGTACAACACTCTGACAAGCACCTGACTGTGTAGTTACTGGCCCAATGTCACCCACGACACCAGCATTGAGTAATTACAGAAGTAACATCAAATACAAAGCTCCAAGTGATTGGGGTGCCCCAGCTCACTCTCATAGGGGTTGTACTATATCTTTCCTCTCACTCACATCTCTCCTTGTCTGCCCTGAACCTAACTTGATGTTGACCCTGCCTAGGAATCAAACTTCTAAAATGCAAGAACAGCCAGTTAATAAAACAGTCCTAGAAGTGTTTGGCAATCGTGAGAGATAGAGTTAGGGCTGGGCTCCTCTCTTCATCTCTTCCTGTAAGTTTAGATATTGACCAGGAGATGCTGGGAGGCATAGGGTAAAGTATCAAAAGCATGAGTCCCAGAGTCAAGAGTACTGGATTTCCTGCTCAACTCTGCCCCTCTCCAGCTGTGGGTGTTGAGCAACATCCTTAATTTCCTGCTCGAGGTTCCTACGTAAGATGGGGCTTAGAATGCTTTCCTCCCTAGGTTGCTGTGGCACTGAGATGAAGCAACACACGTCAAATGCTTAGCACAGTGCCTGTGTTAAGTGCTCGATAAACCTTCCTGTTACTATTGGCCATTGTGATAACATTGCCATGAATCTTTCTACACAGTGACTTTGCAAGAGTGATCTCAGATGTCACTTTAAAAGAG
The DNA here is from genome assembly GCA_004026705.1 of Nesogale talazaci. Taxonomy (NCBI): domain Eukaryota; kingdom Metazoa; phylum Chordata; class Mammalia; order Afrosoricida; family Tenrecidae; genus Nesogale; species Nesogale talazaci. Next base: position 72,349 of record PVJH01005530.1, read on the forward strand.
AGAGCTTCATACATACCATGTGTGGAAAAATCACTCTGTTTCCATTCTGCTTTTCTATGAACTTTTTGAAATACTTTCCCTCCTCTCCCTCCCCCCCCTTCGGAGTTTCTATCAGACCACCTAAGGAAGGCAGTGGGGAGTTGAGAGTCTAACCAACCAGTTGTCCTTAGTACAAGCTGGACACATATTTAGAGGGAAAAGTATTGGCTTGTGGGGTGGCATGAAGATTCTGGAGAGGAGGAGGAAGAAAGAGGGGAAAGACCTTTTAGCTATAAGGTCAGTTTGAGTCCTTTATAGTTCTGTCCCTCATTTACTCAACACTAATCACAGCAGTTCCTGGAGTCTGGTGCGGCTCTCTGAGAAGTGAAAACACCTGGGGGGGCTAGGAGGGGGGTGGCGGGCAGGAACAGGTTAGACTAAGTAACACAGATTGAAGGACTTGTGGCTGGCATTATTTTCAATGTGCTGTATAGATACTTAAACATGTTTACCAAACATTTCTACCAGGATCAGTCCAGGGGTAGTCAAAACTGAGACACAAGATTAGTCACCTAATCTGGTGTCAATTTGAGGATTAAGACTGGGGTGGAGTCTAGTCTGTCAATCTGGAGATAGCCAATGAGACCTCTGTGTGGGCATGGATTTCTCCTGAGAATTCTGGGAATTCAGTATTCCTTCTTGGAGGCAGGAGAAACTCTCTCTCTCTCTCTCTCTCTCTCTCTCTCTCTCTCTCTCTCTCTCTCTCTCAGGTTTCTCCCATGAGACGCACTAATGACAAGGATGACTTCCTGCAAGATATCCTCAAGGAGAAGTCACATGAACCTACTCTGCTGCTACCAGACCTCTGAAGCTGGAGAAACCACAGAGACTTCTACCAGCACTGAGATGCTAACAACGCCACTGGATCCAAAGACTTTCTGACTTGTGATCAGCCTGCATTTGGCTTCATTGTATTTGTTTGATGAGTCTGAAAAGGACTCTACAGATAGTTATCAGACATATGGGCTAATATCAGACTTAGGGCCCTGGACTGGACTGGGTTGGGATGTTTTCTTAATGTACAATTACTCTTTATATAAAACTCTCTTTTATACACATATGTATGCTTCTGAATTTGTTTCTGTAGTCCACCCAGACTAACCCACAAGACTTCTGAGAACATACTGCCATTAAGTTCCCTTGGAGTTGTGCTTGGGACAAACACACTTATTCTGACAGCAGGCATGGGGGAGATGGAGGGTAATGAAGACATGGACACAGACAGGGAAGGTTCTGCCTTATGCAAGTTGAATTTAGGCACTCATTTCTGCAAGGACATCTCAATTGTCCCCAGTGCATACCCACTAAAGGACACCCAAACAAACAAACAAACAAGTAAACAACCTCACTGCCATGAAGTCATTTCCAACTGAGAGCAATTCAAAGAACCAAGAACAAAGTGAAATGATAGACGGTGCCAAGGAAGGCCAAGGGAGGTCAAGGGAACCTCTCTTTCTCCAGCTGCTCAAGAATAGTCTGTCCCTAAGATTGCTGAAGACATCTTCATCAAAGGGAACCTTCAAATTTGGGTAGAGTTGTCACTTCTAACCTTAGAAAGATGGCGAGATAAGGCCTCCTGTAGTAGACCAACTTGCTAATGGTCACTTACTGTTTAGGCTGTTGAGCTAAGACCAGGAAATCCAGGTTTATGGGCTGGAAGCCCTCTGTTAGTTCCACTTTATTTTCCTGCTTTCGTTACCTGGCTCAGGAAAGTCATTTATGAATTCTGAATTAGAAGGCCACAGAAACCCATGGTAGGCATTTGAGAAACCACTAAGCTTCCTCTTGTGTGCAGCTCAAACCAAACTCATGGCTGTCAAGTCCTTTCTGATTCACAGACCCCCAACAGGACAGAGCAGAATTGCCCCTGTGGGTTTCTGAGACTACAAATATTTAGGGGAGTAGGAAGCTTCACCTGTCTCACTAGGAGCAGGGGGCGATTTCTAACCGCAAACACCACAGTTAACAGCCCAGTAGGTAATAACGTACAACACCATGCGTCTCAGTAATTGACCTGCAAGCTACAATGTAAGCTTACAATGTTGTTGTTGCTTTTATATGAGTATCCCCATTAGTTGTTGTGTGATGTGTGTGCTCAATCTCAGTATGAAGCTAGCCATTCTCAGGAAATCAAAGAATTCAATAAGCATCACACTCCCTAGGTGGCCACGAGTCAGAGACACCAAAAATGGAAGGCAAAACAAAATGAAAGACATAACTTTTGCTTAGCTGGTGGTCAGATGTGGTGGTCAGGTGTGGTGGTCAGATGTGGTGGTCAGATGTGGTGGTCAGGTGTGGTGGTCAGATGTGGTGGTCAGGTGTGGGTGAGGACTGAGCCAACAAAAGCAGAGAACACCTCACCAGTTGAATGTGATTTGGCCGTGATTCCCCAGTGTCTTAAGCCAGACCAGTGGCAGAAGATGAACAAAGGAAGGTTCTGGGTCTACTGTACCTTGGCAGGCATGGGCTTCTTAAAGGTGATCTCTGCTTGCATCCAAACACCCCTGGGTGATTCCAGCACAGACCAGATCTTCTCTTGAACCACATGATTCTCTTCGAAGAGATAAACAGCCAGGGTGTCCCTCATCTTTAAAAACCCATAGATGGCATAGTAAAAACGCAAACAATACTGCCAGTTTCCTGGCAGGGAGGGTCCATAGAGCCTTCCGATGTAGCCAGGCTGAGAAGTGAATTTTGTGTTGGCCAGCAAGTAAGACCCTGCAAACAAAGGCAAGCATTCAGCGCATCAGCAATGAGAAGCTAAAATCCTGTAGTAGAGCCCCCAGATACCAAGTGTATGATTTTGCTTATGGAAGTTTAATTTGCTGGTAGAGACTATGTCTCTTCATTTTGAAGGGCAAAAATGTTTCCCAATGCTTGTGACTATTGATAGCAATCTCTATAGAATTCAACTGATGGTAAAAACCCCTTCAATCCGAAACCAAAAGGGTTGTTATGATTCAGAATTGACTTGAGGGTCCTTGGTGGTGGTGGGTTCGTGCACCTTTCTTGTGATCCCTTCAATTTTGCAATACTGTTCAGCTTTGCCTGATTATCTAACACAAAAGCCTCCTTCATTTCTTCACACGAGTGGCCATACAACAGAGCAACCTTTATAAAAATCTACATTTCATCCTAGCTCTTCTCTTCTCTAAACCCTTCAGTGGCTTCTCATTTCGTTTATGGTAGAATTGTCAAGGCGTATGGCATTCTGCTACACACACAGGATCTGCTTCCCTCCCCAGCTTCATTCTAAACCCCCACTCCCTACCACCCTCCTGCCCCACTGACCTGCCTGTTTGTTGGCAAGTCCAACAAACCTGCTGCCGGTGGAAGCCAGCTTTTTCAACTCATCTGGGCCTTCCCAGATGGCAGTGCCTGGTTGGTTTCCATTCTCCTGAACAATCCCAGCTCTCCTTCCGAGAAACCTGCCCAAGATCCCTGCTGATATTAAGTTCCTCCTGCAATTTTCTGAGAGCCCATTCATTCTTTTATAGCACTGTCCCATTTTGTCACGATGAGCTTCTCTCATAGGCCTGTTTAATGTTTCACTTGCCCCTTGCAATGGCTGCAGCAAGGGCGGGCTTCTTGTCTCTTTTGTTTGCAATTGTGTCTCCTAGAGGGGCTGGTTATGAATCAGACTCAGCGCTCTGGCAGTGTGGGGGGGTGGTGGTGCTACCTGCTGGAAGAAGTCTGATGTGGTTTGGCCTCAGTGCACTTATAAGGAGCCCTGGTGGTGTCCTGGGGAGGCTTCTGGTTGAGGTCTGCCTAATCAGCACTTTGAAACCACCAGCAGCTTCCCGGAAGACAGACTGCACTTTCTGCTCCTGGCCACAGTTCGAGCCTCGGAGACCGGCAGGGGCTCGCTGTGAGTTGGCAGGGAATTTCCGGTTCAATGCCTACCGGGTTGGCAACCTTGTGAGGGAGATCACGCAAAGCCACAAGGTCAACGTGGAGAGCACGCCCACCAAGTCTTCTGGCAGTGCTGTGCGAGGGATGGACTCCGACAGTGAAACATCATTAGTTCATGGGAAAGTCAGCCTGGTGCCTGGCGTCCGAACCCTCCTTGAATAAATGGGTGAGACACCCAGCCCCTGTAAGAGAAGCTCCGTCTACCAGTCTCTCCTGGAGGGAGCTTCACAGACAAGGCGCTTGAAGTGGGCACTCACTGCCGTCGGGCTGATGCCAACTCGGAGACCCTAGAGGTCAGGGTGGAGATGCGCCTGCGCATCTTTACAGTAGTCGAGAACTCCTGCTTTCTCCAGCGGAGTGACTGGTGGGTTTCACTGGGGACCTTGTAGTTAGCCAGCCAACTGGTAACCATTGTCCTGCAGGGCTCCTATTAAAGTGCTGGGTGCCCTCTAGAGCAGCTTACTGCTATGAGACATAGCTGTTTCATGATTGCAGAGAGAGAGAAAGAGAGAGAGAGAGAGAGAGAGAGAGAGAGCTGCTCCTCAGAGCTTGCTAACCCTGAACATCTTTTTTTTTTTTTTTTTCGGTAAAGTGGCTGGTGGCACTGTAGAGTTAGCAGCCTGGAGATTAATCCTCTGAACCCCAAGAGGCATATAGACATTGGCTTCTAAGCGTTCCTTACAGAGACATCCATCAAGTACCCATCCAATGATTTCTGATAGCTTATCCCGCCCCTACCACATATGTGTGTTTCAAATACACATAGCACAATGTTGACTACTTCCACCTTCTTAAGATTTGTAGTTCAATGGCCTACACAATGTTGTCCAAACACCATCATGCTCTAGTTCCTGAAGATCTTCATCTCTCCAAAGAAAACCTTGTATTCTTTAGCAACCAGGCCAATTCTTCCCTTCCCCAAGCTGCTGAAAACACTGATCAACTTTTGGTCTCTATGGAGCTGCCTGTTCTTGCTATACTTATAACAACGAAAGCAAAATGAAAATCACCTCACCTTAACTGCCAACAACTCACAGCAGACCTACAGGGCCAGGTACAAAGGGCTTCTGTAGGTTTCTGAGACGAGCTGTGCACGAGAGTGAAAACCCCATCTTCCTCCTTTGAAATGCCCATCTTGTGGACTGAAGCCCAGGGGTAACCACTACCCACCAGGCTCCTCAAAATCAAAGAGCATTTTTTAAAAATTAGCTCCTTTATTCATTCACTTATTTAAAACATTGAAAGTATACACAATAGGACATGCAGCCATTTCCACAGGAACAGTCAATTTTTTGACATCAAATGCCTCTTGACAAACCATCGTTAATACAAATCCACTGCCTGCCATTACCTCCATCAACCTTTTCATCTAACTTTTGGGAGTGCATTTGCCAGTTTGATCACTTATGGCTGCATCTTTAAAGGAGAAGAATGCTTAAAGTAGACAGTCTTTTTTTTAAACCAGGTTAAAATATTGTTGGTTCAAAGATAACTTTGGGGGATCATTCAGGTTCAAGGTTTCAAGACCTCCTCAGGGTCAATAGTTTTAAAGGTTCATCCAACCCCAGTGACTCAAGAAAGATGATGTTCTATGAGAACTTGCCATAGTGTTTAAAAGCCACTCCTCTTAAGATGGAGCTGTGTAAGAGTTGGCAATTGAACGGGTCGGTATTTTTAAGGTAGCACAACAACCGAAATGCCAACTTTTAAAAAATGGTCAGACACCAGATAAACAATTCCCTTTGCTCTTTACAGCTGCCACCCCCACCCCCCTCCCCAGCCCTCAGCAGAGTTTTGATAGCAGAGACTAGGAAATGGCAGGTGGAGCCTGAGCACTTGCTCCACTGCACCAGCCCACGGCAGACTCTGGAGTTACCTAATCCTGTCGTGTGGTCTCCTGCTCGGTACATATTTGGCTTAACTTTCACTCGATTCCAGCCCAGGCCTTCTTTATCTTGGTAAAAGTTGCAGAAATCTTCCTCAAAGTCGCAGCTCGCCTGCACAGCGCTGAAGGGAAGTTCTGAGGAAAGGAGAACAAGCTGTGAAGAAGGCCACGCTCAAGTGTCTCCAAGAGCTGCATCCACCGGTTGACAGGCATGTCTCCGAGAAGGCAAAGCCAGCACCATCCATCTGCCCCGATGGTCTGCTGACAGACAGGACTGCCTCACGTGCGTATCGCTGCGTGACAAGACATGGTCCTCTTCCCCACAGAGCCCTGTTCATATTCTCCATAAAAATAAAGAAGTATCAGTCTTCACATGAAATATCCTTTCAGGATGTACAAACTGCTCATGTTTATTCACGGACTTCTGCACAATTCAAAAACCATTCATACAAAATAGAAAAGAAAGTGAAGAGAAATATGTTTCATTTCCCTGAAAGGCAAATGGTGTCGCAATGCTACTTTCCCCAAATGACCTTCTTCGGTGGGTCAGGCCTAGTGTCAGAAGCAGAGCTCCTCCATGCCACCACGTGAATTATGCCACACAGCCACTCTCTAGGCTGGAGTATGCCCCTGAGGCCCTAAGTCTTTATGGACTCCTGTGGTGCTGACTGTGGCCAGCAGTCTGATATGTATCCCATACCGCGACTACAGGCGCAATCTACTTATAATTGACATCGAGAAGCTGGAGCTGATCTCCCTGGAGACTCGGTTTGAATCACACAATTCAAAATGACATACCATGCCATCACCTGGACTGGTATGTTTGACATTTTTCAGCATGGATAGTAATTTCTACATAGGGTTTCAGCCCAGGCTGGCTGAAAGACATGGGTGCAAAAGAAGGCTGTGCTCTCAAAGGTAGCTTTCAGTCCTTGAAGGGATTTGTCCATGTCACTGTGGAGCTTTTCCTCTGAGTCCATAGGGGAAGTGGCTGCATCGGTTGGGGACCCACCGGATGAAGCGAGCTGTGACTCTGGTCTACATGCTGACACTCTTCTCTCTAAGCCTCTCGGCCAGGGAGAAGGGGATGTGTGGAATCACTGGAGAAGCCTCTCAAGAGAAACCTGAGTGTTCTGGGAGCTGAGCATGCAGAAACAGGAAGACTCTTTCAGGGACAAAGATCGCTGTACTCCCAGTTTATCACTTTTCAAAGCAAGGAACTATTCCAACAGGCCAAGGAGCTGGTCACGATTAAAAAGGACAAAAGAGACAGGGGGCCAAATGTCACCGAGGGATCCAGGAAGCCAATAGCTGTAAAGGACATGATTGGGCAATTGGTGAGATTGGTGTTCACACGACAAATGAGGTAAAACAGTATCTTCGTCACGTTGTCTTTCTGTTAAATTGTCAGAACTTTCTTTGGAGAATATCTTTGTTCTTCGGAAATATCCACGGGAGAATTGGAAGATTAACAAGGAGGATGTCTTCAAGCTACTTCTCCAGAGTTGATCAAGCAAAGGTTAAAGACCTGTAGGTCTAGATGAAGGATACAAGAGGGTCCTTTGCGCTCCTCCTGCAGCTTGAAATAAAGAGTTGCCAAAATGCTAAGTAAAAATGAAAAAGTAACGACCACCAAAGCGCAGTGATCCCTCCCCACGCCCCCAATGAAAAACTAATTAAGTGACTGACTCAAGCCAAAACAGAAAAGAAAAGAAGACAATGTTGCCAGTTTAGCTGGAAATGAATGTACCTCAGACAATATGCCCCAAGAGGTGCAAAGGAACACAGATGGATAGGCCAGTTAGGGACCAAAGAAATAATGAGAACTCGGTGTGTTCTGTTCCTGGGGTGTGAACCCACACACAGTTCTGCCTGACTTGGTGGACCTCTCAGCCATGAAGATCCAGTCCTTGAAAAATGAGGTTGATGTGCTACAAACAACGCTTCTTAGGTATTCCCTGTCTGGAACTCTTGTGGAAGTGGTGCTCTTCAGTCCTAGTCACCTCTCTGCTATATGATTATTAACGGTGACCAACTTTCGTATTAACCGCCTGCCATACACAGATGACAAACCTTGCTTCCTGATAGGGAGGGGGACTTGAAGCACTTGCTGGTGAAGATTGATAACCCCAATTCTAACAAGTGGACCAAGAGATAGCATGATGAGAAGCAATGAGGCGGATGGAAAAGACTGAAGTTATTGAAGACTTCATCTTGCTTGAATCTACCTCAATGCTTATGGAAACAGCAGTCAAGAAACAAAGGACATATCGCACTGGGCAAACCTGCTACCCAAGACCTTTTTAAAGTGTTGAAGAGCAAGGATGTCACTTTGAAGATTAAGATGTGCCTGGTATTTTATGTCACCTCACATCTATGCAAAAGTTGGATGATGAATAAGGATGATACCTGGTGACATTAACAATTCCCACAGGTCTTGTTAAACTATAGTTTCAGACTCAATATATCTCTGGTGGAATTGTAAATTCTCAGTAGGGGGTTAAACTGGTTTATTCTAATTATGGTCCTGGATTATACTCTTTTGTTAAACAGCTGTTCTACAGATGGATTTGTCTGGGGTGCTGGGGTGTTCTGATTAAAAGAAAAATCTCAAAAGTCTGTTTGAAAGACTGAATCTTTTTAACACAGATTTTTCCTTCCATCTTGAAAGAGTATCTGAGTCCTGAAGATGGAGCCAGATGGCCTGTTTTCAACTCACCATGTTCTCTGAGACTCACCACAGGTCTGAGGCGGATGGAAAGCCTTTGTTTGGGTTTCTTTCTGAGGTGCAGACAATATGACCATTGCGAATTTAACTGGTAGGAGGGTTACTGCTGGATTTGAGACCCAGGAAGGAACCAGAGGTGATTGGAAGTCTGTGAGCATCAGTTATCAGTTGATACTCAGGCAAAATTAAAAAAGAAAGTGAAGTCTCTTTAAGCAAGGTACCAAAAAGCATAATAAAATATAATATTCAGTACCTGATATTTGAACTTTAGAAATGAGGGGCTAGAAAATGCTGTCCTCAGGAAGACAGTGCTGCAGTTGTAAAAGCACAATTGTGAAGGGTCTCTTACCCTTTCTTTTGCTCTATGAAATTTTCTTTTGCTCCATGGAATTAATGGAACTGAAACCAGCATCAGTCATGCAGATCCAGAAGGCTCATCAGTTGCTCTGGTACAAAAGAGATACTGGGTGCAATGTGTTCTCTTGGCTGCTAAGCTTGCTTGGTTTTATTTTAGCATGAGCCAGGCCAAAGACAGGTTGAGACAGCTCAAAGTTAACTTACAAATGAAAGTGAATGGAACTCAGAAACTGTGAGGGACAGAAATAAGGCCACTGAGGGGTTTCATTCTCCACTATGGAGACCCTTGGGGCATTTGAGCGGAAGGCTGTGACAACTTCAGCTATATGGCTTAGGCAACAATTGGTTCCAGGTTCCAATTAGACAGGAGGTCTGGACAGTGTTGTTAATCTGAGCTATCTGGGGCCAACATGGGGATTGAGGCTCAGGTATACATCTAAAGAATGTATCTTCAATGCCAGATCCTCTCAACCACAGGCCCAGGTATAGGATAGACCAACACCCAGAGAGGAGGTGACCTTACCTGCAAAAGGCAGAGAACATTAAGGCAGGATTTCCAGAAGTAGATGGGATCACCCGTTGGGAATTCAAGGAATTACAGACCCACAGCAGAACTGCTGATGTCTGGTTAAGACCAGAGGTGGGCAAACTGCAACTTGAGAGCCACATGTGGCCCTTTCGGTTGGTACATGTAGTTTTGACATAAAATGGAAAAGTGTTAAAGGCTATTGTTAAGATAATGGTGATTTCAATTGTTTGTAAAAATATACTTATAGGTCTTGAATAATTTTAAAATTGTGAGGCAAAGGATGACCTCTTTGGTCTCAAAAGTTTGCCGACCCCTGGTCTAGACTCCAGGCTACATTGGGGAGTGGGGTTTAGAAGTTGAAATGGAGGCATGGTAAGGGGCATGTTGTAACACCAGGGAGGAGGGGTTTTTGCTGTGCTTTGGAAGTCATCCTTGAGAGATACTTAAGGAGGGGCATCGCACTGGTGTTTAACACCTGTGAGGAGGCTAGAAGTCTTAGATCTGGGGGCTTAGATTAACTCTACATTCAACCAGATAGTGGGAATGATGGTTCATATGCTATAATAATTCCTTTCTCTATCTTGTAGGGAGATGAAGGAAGAAAACCTTGGATCCAGCTGAGAGGAAACAAGTCTGGAGCCACCCTTGATAAAGGAAAAAATGTGGGCATCTGTTGGGACACAGAAGGTCATGACTATTTGGGAAATGTAAGATGAAGTATGAAAACCCAAGGAGTCCATCTGTAAGACTTAGGATATCATCCACCAATGACTCAAGGAGAGGAATCAAAGGGAATCTGAACATACCCCCAACTAGTACATTTCTGAGGCAGTACATATCTGAGGCAGTGCCCTCAGCCTTGGGGTCTCTTTGTTTTCAGTGTGATTTGCTGTGCTCCTCTAGAAAGGGTGGGGCATTGCATTGTGACCATTAAGTAAATAATCTTAAGTCAAGCCTTTTCTGTGGGTCATATACCCTGGACGATGGCCCTCAGAGGCATTAACACATCAATCTTCCAAAGCAAGTCTATGAGACAAAGCCCTGGTGGCATAGTGGTAACCATTCAGGCTGTGATCTGTCAGGTGAGATGGCGGGGTCCAGGTGCACAGTCCAACTGACTTCTTGGTGTGGCTTGGGCGTGCCATGTGAATCAACTTGGGCTTTCAGACACAATGTATCTTCCTCCCAAACTCAGTGTGACTCCTGGGGTGGGAGGATGATTTAACTTGTTTTGTCCTGAAGCTAGAGGGAATGTCATTGGAGAAGGGTAAGTAAAGCTATTTTAATTGAGGTTTGAGCATGTGGCCAGCTGGGCAGCTCTGGGAAGAACTGACTCCATCTTCATCTTCCTTGGCCATATCACTTTGGCACTCCCCCTCCCCCTTGTCCCCCTGTGTGTGGGGGAACCTCCTGAGAAGGAGCCCAAAAGGTGTTTACTGTCTGTGTGGATGGAAATGACTTCAGGGCATGAGTTTGGGAGCTGAAAGTGAGAGGACACAGCCAGGTGTCCACAGTAGCATCCTAGGAGACCTATCTCTTGGACTGGGGGTACCAAGTACTCTTTGGGTAAAAAAGGTTTTTTGTTTTTTTTTCCCTTCCATGAAGAGTTACAGATTTGGAAACTCACTGCAGAAGTTCTATACTGCCTTATGAGTTGGTATCTAGTGAGTTTTTTTTTTAAATCTTTATCTTATAGATGTGGAAGGAAGGTTACAGAGAGGTTGAGGAGGGAGTCCTGATAGTACAGTGGTTACACTTTGGACTACTAATCACAAGGTCAGCAGTTCAAAGAGGTTAAATCATATGGCCAAGGTTCCCTGTCTTGTAAATTGCACAGTATGGGTGTGTCTCCCAAATCTTGGACATCCTTTGACTTGGACACTTGGACATCTTGGACATCCTTTGAGAATCACCCAACTGGACTTGGAAAGAATAATTTGAAAGTTAGTGAGTATGGTTGGAAATTCAGAAGAGCAATATAGACCTTACATTAACTATATAAAACTCTATAAAAATGGGTCCAGACTGATGGGACCTCTTGACAAATGATCCTTCGCTTGATGAAACTCTTGTCTTCCTGAGTCAAACCACCACCAGTACAGAAGGAAAGAGTTCAGGTACCTGCTGCATCTTTCTTAAAAGAAGAACATTGTAAACATTATTTATGAGGCGTCTCAGTCAACTCTGTAACCTTCCAGTTCCCTCTTCAACCTACTCTGAAGGTAGATGCTGAATCAACACTTCCCCCTCATACATGAGCAGGTGTGAAAAGTTTGTGGAAGAACTCTGTTATATTTCCCATACTTCGATGAATGTTGGAAATGCTTTTGTGTAGATAACTTGGAAACACAAAAGCTTAAAATAACTGTCTAACAGCAGAGGAAGCACCTCTCTAAAAATAATTATAAAGAGATTGTGAAACTACTATAATCCAACTGGAAATATTAACTGATTAGAGAACAATCAAATTTAGAGAAGTAAAGCATTTTTTGGGGGGAGAGGGCATCACTGCTCTCTGGCGGTGGGAGTAGAAGGCCCAGCCCCACTGCTGGAATTGAACCTCCGTTCCAGTGGGCCGCAGTCCTGTGCACAACCACTAAGCCACCGGGGCTCAGCCCGTAAAGCATTTTTTAAAAATGTCTGTGATCTGACCAATTTAGAGACACTTAAAATCTTTCACTATTGTTCAGTTTAAACCATTTTTAAAAATACATTAGTCTAATCTGGTAATATCCATTTACTATTTTTTACTAGAATTTGAAGAAAATAATAGTTTTTCTCCATTTTGAAAGTATCAGTTGAGTTGCAGTAGACATCTTTCATCATCTCTTTGCCTATAATTATGTCAGAAATAGTATTCAATCAGAGACCAACTCGATCCTCAGTGGAAGTCCTAACCACAGGGTCAAATTCAAATTTATCTTCCATGCCCCAGAACTCCGAATACAGACTCATTAATAAAAGGAGGTATCTAAGGGTAGCCCAAGGACCTCTCAAGGAAACAAATTCATTCAGCAATAAGGGCAATGACACTTATCTGGGTTACTAGTTGAGTAAGTATTTGGACAGATAACCTCAAGCCAGGCAGTTTAAATCCACCAGCCCCTCCAAGGGAGACGGTGAGGCAGCCTTGATGAATCCCACACAGAGAGGGTTGCTCTGCATCAAAATTGATTTGATGACTGTGGGTTTTTGTGAGTGTGACCATTAATAGACAAGAGGGCTTTGAAGGGTTCATAGAAAAGTGAAATGGAAAGATTATAGATTTTTCTCCCACCAACCTTTTGAAGTCCCATGGTATTGTCTTCTTTAATATTTAAGATGTCTATTTTCTGATTTACTTTGCATCAACATGGTCATATAATTTTCTGGCAGGCAATGTTACTTCTCTCTTTCCAAATACCAGTTTTATTCAAATGATAAACTCAATCATAATGAAATGATACAGCTTGAGATCTCACATTGAAAGGGAAGAATACATATCATGATTAGGCATTAGGTTGTTAATTGCGATGTCAGCAGTTCGAAACCACCAGGCCCTCTGAAGGGGACACATGGAGCTCTCTTCTCCACAAAGAGTTATAGCCTCAGAAACACACAGGGACAATTCTACCATGTTCCCTAGGGTCACAATGAGCCAAAGTTGACTCCATGACTGTGAGTTTGGTGTTTGGTTTGGGAATCTTTCGGAGCAGCCCAAAAGGCCGACTTTGAGGAGCGGGTGTCAATGAGAAATTACATGTAGCTGCTAAATTCCTCCTGCATATGTTCAAGCTCATGCAGAGATTATGGAAGATAAGGGTTTTATAGCAAAGTGTGGCAAAGAAACAGAATGGTGCCCAGCTATTAGAAGGAAGAGCCTCTGGTCTCAGAGGCTAGTCTTCAAACAAGCAGCCATCCAAGTGAAATATCAGCTAAGCCCACACCAAAGAAACACACTCACCTATGTGATCCAAGAATTAGAAATAATAAAATCCAAATCGCCATGGATAAAGCCATCTCCTCTGACCGTGAACCAGGGATATGAATAGCCTTGTTACCATGCAGAATGCATTGGAAAATGAATTATTACAGATGAAATTAGGTTCAAATTTAGTCCCCTATCATTTGATCTCCCTTACCTGTGGGAGATAGACTGGGCTTAGTCATAAAGATGTACAGGATCAATAACTATTTTGAATGAAATCCAAACTGCCAAGGAGGTTGCTGAAACCATCGAGCATGCAGAGAATGAGTATCAGATGACATTTAATGAAAGCTATCAAATCATGTCAGACACCACTTCTTAAGAACTTGCACCGGCAGCTTCCAGTTGCTTGTCCCCCAATCCACAGGGACAAGATATGTGACTGCAAGATCGGTAAAGAAGTGTGGAATGCTTAAAAGCTGAATGTAAGATTCTTCAGTGTGTGCTGGAGGGAAAAGGGATTCGACATGTGATTATCTGATAAATAGATGGTTTACAAGCAGAAATGATATTTTACTAGGGCTTTCAAAGTAAACAGAGCTCTGGTAGCCGAGTGATTATGTGCTGGGCTATGGTTTGCAAAGCCAGCAGTGTGGAACAAAGACCAGCCCCTCTGCAGGGGAGAGGCAGGACTTTCTGTTCCTCTCAGCAATTGCAGTTCCAGACACTCAACAGGGGGCAGTTCTACCTTGTCCCCTAGGGTCCCTAGGATGCAGCACCGATAAAATCCTTAAAAAAACAAGGCCATTTTTTAGGGGTGGAGTCTAGCCTGTTAATCTGGAGATAGCCAATGAGTAGTCAATGAGCCCTCTGTGTGGGCATGGCTTTCTCCTGAGAATTCTGGGAAGTCTTGAGGTCTTTCCCAATTGGAGAAGAGAAACTTGACTCGGTCACCAAGACAATGAACTACTGAGAAGACAAGGTGACAGCATGGTGATTGATCCTGATTCCTGAAAATGGAGGATCCAGAGGAGAAGCCATATGGGCTTGCCCTGATGGAATCAGATCTCTGGGGCTGGAGAAGTCACAGAGAGACCCTTGCCAGCACTGAGATGTTTGTACTGTCAATGGGCGCTGCTGATGGAGCCTGAGCCCTGGAAACAAGGAGCCCTGGGGAGACCCCTGCCAGTGCTGGGATGCCTCTACCCCAGCTGGATACACAAGACTCTGTACCCAATGGCCTGTGACTTTGTGAGTCAGAAGTAGACCTTATAGACTGGTATCAGACATATGGATTAATATCGGGCTTATGAACTTGGACTGTACTGGACTGGGATGCTTTCTCAAGGTTCCATTCCTCTTGTTATAAACATTTCCCTTATATCCATATGCATGTCTGAATTTGCTTCTCTAGTCTACCTGGACTAACACACCATTTATGAGACACGGGTACATAAAATTGCGAATTAAAAAAAATAATTCTAAAAAAAACCCCCACCCCATCCCAGAAAAGATGTAACTACTGACACAACGTATGTATGTATGTATGTATACATTATGATGAGTGCTGTATGAGTCCCCAATAAAATGAATTAAAAAAAATAATTCTATTGACCAAATCTTGAGGGTTTTGTTTCTTCATCACCCATTCATCCATTTATGGACTCAGATATCATTTGAAGAGAAAGATGGGTTGGGGGTGGAGTTAGCATGATTCAATTTTCTTTTCATAACAGGTAAACAAGGGGCGCTGGTGGCGCAGTGGCTATGCATGGGGCTGCTAACTCTAAGGTCAGCGGTTTGAAACCACCAGCAGTTCCACAGGAAAAAGACTCTCTACTGTCAAGATGTACAGTTTCCCAAACTAACAGTGGCATGGAAGCCCTGCCCTGAAGGGTCATTGTGAGTCATAACTGACTGGCGTTTGCTTTGGAACATGTAAAGAAAAAGGACGCTCCTTACCGCAGGAGAGTCGACCAGTAGTGTCAGGAAAGTTTGGTTTACTTTGTGATGAACACCAGTTGTTTTCTTGAAAAAAAAAAATGACTGTTCTGAGTTAAATAATGTCTGAGTCTGAGATAAAGGGAGGGTGAGGACATGGGGCAGAATTACAGCAAATTCTGACCACAGGCATCAATTCAGTAAAATGTAGAGAAGAGGAACAAGAGAATGCTTACCTGTCTGATTCTGGCAATGAACAGGAGAAAAAGCAATATCATCCAGGGCCACATATCCTCCTTTGGGACCATTGAAAGCAACTTCGAAAATCAGCTGCAGAGGAAAAGGGCACTTGTCACATGATGATGTGTTTGTATTTGGCTGGGCACTTTCAGCCGTGGTTTAAAACAGCTTGTCCATCACGTCAGGTGATGGGGCATACACAGAATCAGGTGCGTCAACACAGGAGCGTGGCACCTGCCTCAAAGAATGCCCACCACTCAAGAGTAGGTTTTCTTCTACTGGTGGATTTTTTAACCTTTCTTCAAGTGTCGGCTACTGTACCTATGACAGCTTCTCTTAGGAACTTCAGCGGAAGGAAGGACTGCTGATGTGTCAGTTCTAAGCTAAGGTAGTTCCTTTTCCCTCCGGCTGACCCCTTGAGAGAAGCGGAGCACCAGACACAGTCAGTGAGCAGTGAGCTCGCACAACCCTCTCTCTTCTGGTCTTCAGCTCTTCCATTTACTGAGAGAAGAGAGGAAGAAAGGGAGGAAGGGAGGAAAGATGCTTGGATAAGAGGGGCGGCAAAAAAGAAGGGCCTCTCCTCGATGGATTGCACAGTGGCTTCAACGGTGGGCTAATGTGTGGAACAATCATGAGGGTGGTGCAGGACCCGGCCCAGTTCTCTGCTGACACGTGTCGGGTGGCCTGACAGCAACCAGAGAGAGCAAGAAGATCCTCTTCTGCTTCACAACAGTGCTCTTCAGGGCCTTCATATCCCTCCTTTCCAAAATCAAAACAAAGTTCCCTTCGGGCAGAGGGGAGAGAGGGTGAAGGAAGGGAACAGGTGTGGCCATACGACAAGGGAGACATCAGGCTGACAACTACACATAGAGCCATGCTGCTTCATTCACAGGGGCCCAGCTGACGATGAAAGATGACCGGCAGATGGAGCAGGTGGAATCAGAGTGACTTTTCCGATCAAAATATGCTCACCACATGTTCCCCTTTACCTCCCATTCAGAAAGGGAGTCTTTAAGTGCTCGCTTTTCTTTCAAAAATCCACCTGAGATGGTGGCGACATGAAATCCACTGATTTCTGCAGAATCCTCTGCCTGCCGATACATGTCAGGGAAGGGGGTCCAAAGATGAGGGCCACGTCGACACAGGTGAACCAAAAGGGTGTGTGCTGAGGTTTAGGTATTCGAGTCCAGGATAATAACTTTTCACGTCTTGTTTTTTTTTTTTTTTAAATAAAAGCAGAAATCAGAAACGTCTTTCTCATACAAATGTCCGGGAGTGTGTGGTTGAGGGGGGGGAGTCTGCAAAGAGAAGGTGCTTCCTATGTGTATGACTCCTCTGACTTTCTTTTGTTTTGTTTGTTTTGGCATCACTGCCCTGGTGGGAGTAGGAGGCCCGGCCTTGTTCCTGGAGAGCTGCTGCTGGATTTGAACCGCCAACTCCATGGGCCGTAGTCCCGCACACAACCACTAAGCCATGGGGGCTCAGTCCTCCTCTGACTTTCATAGGAGGAAAGATGTATGAAGCTGCGTGTGCCCTTTCTTTTCCTCTTTGTAACAAAAACTCACAGAAACATTTTCGACCGGGTTGCCAGAGCCGAGTGAGGCCCGGCGAGACTACAGGATGGGAAATCCCAGTATACAAAGGCATTGTGCTCTCTCTGACCCTCTGTCAGGATCGGGTGGGGGATACGAAGTGGCTGGGCAGTTGCAGGCACACCATCAGCAGGTGGGGCACATCGGTGCTGTGCGCACCTCTGCGTCAGGCAGGCAGATGGTGTCACCGAAAATCATCCATAGCAATAAAGTGCTTTGTTTGCACTTTAAAGGGCACCAGGGATGATCAACAAATGGCACAAAGAAAAAAACAATACTTGGTGACAATGGTGACTCCATGACACACGGACCACAACAATGCTGCACCCACTGAATCAAGAGGCCGTCTGGGGTTCTCGGTCATAGCTGAGCCTTCTCCATCAGCACTGGGCCAGATAAGCCCAGAAGCTTCCTGAGTGCTCTGACAGTCAGCAGCTGTTTGACCTAGAAAGAAATGTTCAGCTTCTTGGACGCTGTTTTTTTTCCTTTCCCATGTACAATGGCGAGACAATTTTTATCTACTTGGTTGGAATGCTGTAAGTGAAAACAAGCTCCTGTTAAGTTGACTCCAGCTCAGTCAACACCATGTTAGTCAGAATGGAGCTCTGCTCCATGGAATTTTCTAAGGTAGCTTGTTCCAAAAGAGGCCACCAGGCCTTTTGGTGCAAGGCTTCTCTTCGTGGACTCAAACCCCCAATGTATTGGTTAGCAGCTAAGTGTGTCACCTGTTTACACCACTCAGGATCTCTGGCTGTAAGTCTGGAACACATTTATAGATCTAGATATCACTCCATGTGGTTAGGAAAAATGTCCGCAGGATGGCAGCTAGAAAGATTAGATGACAACTTCAAGGGGGTGGGGAGGTAGCTAGTTTATGTTAATGGTAGAGAAAGGACTCAGAAGAGGAGGATGAATTTGTTTACACGACTTAAAGAAGGCAATCAGGGTCACAGAATCACCCATGTAGAAATCATTGAATTGGTGTTTGTTTTCCTGTGCATATTTTCAACAAGAATAACAAAATCATTCGAGATAAATAATTAAGTTAACAAAGATTCAAAAATGTCTACAGCCAGGAAGAAAACTCTGCAAAGAGAAACACAAACAATGAATTATTCCCATCATCGCAAAGTTGGCTTAGGGTATTTTAGCTTGCTTTGCTTCCCTGGATTTTTTTCAATTCTCCAGTGTTCACATTTATCATGTGTGTAACAATCAAAAATTTAAAAGCTAAGGTATACTGTCGTTCAAATTAGGAACACAATCACAAGTTTATTTCTGGTTCTCTATATTAGGTATTCTTTAAAGAGAAAAGGAAGGAGACCATTTCCCCCCTGTAAAGATAACTCTTTTAAGCAAAAGAAATCCTCAAAACCACTTTCAAAGAATGAAAATTAAAGACCGAGTTCCCATATAATTAACCCAAGGAACTAATGGACTATATAACATGAGACCAGAAGAAGTAGATGGTGCCAAGCTACTACTGACAACTGTTCTGGAAGGGATCACATAAGAAAGACCTGGATAAAGTA
The DNA here is from genome assembly GCA_004026705.1 of Nesogale talazaci. NCBI lineage: Eukaryota > Metazoa > Chordata > Mammalia > Afrosoricida > Tenrecidae > Nesogale > Nesogale talazaci. Next base: position 91,011 of record PVJH01005530.1, read on the forward strand.
GGAGAAAATTTTGAAATGAAGCTCAAAGCTATAAAAGAGACCAGACTTTCTGGTCTAATAGAGACTGATAGCAGCCTTAAGAGTATGGCCTTTAGTCAAACTTTAGGCCTGGGATGGAACTCATCCCACGGCTCAATTTTCAGTCAAACAATAGCAAGGCCTGTAAGGGGAACAATATGATGAGGAGGCATGCCTTCCTTACAACAATCAACCATGTGAGATCAAAAGGACAGTCTTTACCAAAGGACAACATTCAGAAGTGATACCAAAGGAGGAGGAGAACCAGGAAACACAGGGAGGTACCAGGATAAGTGATGATACATTGTGTGGATTGCAACGAATGAGATGAAGCCAAGAGTGGATGAATTTTTGACTAAAAAACCAATGGTCTGCTTTGCATATCTTCAACCACTTCCCACTAAAATTTAAAAATATATAAAGCAACAACGAGTTTCTCTTAGAAGGAGCTCATGTCTTTTTTGCCAAACCCCCATGATGGTAGTACAAGATTCAGAGGGGAATGTACCCACCACATTTGGTGGCCGTGATGACTTTTCCATAATTTTCTTGATTGAAATTCTCTTTTACAAGAAAATGTGATCAGGAAGGGGAAAAGGAGACGTTAAGTGGAGAAGACCAGAAAAGAAAGATTAAGATTGAGACATGGTGGAAAATGAAGAAAGTGATACGTGTGATTGCTATGCCTGTGGGTGGGTGAACATCTTTCTGGCGCTGTCAGGCCAGGCCACACCTGGCTCACCTACCTCCATGGGATACGGAGCATTGAACTCGACCTCAGCAAGGTTCCAGGCCGAGCTTCCTGGATTGCTCATTTTCCAGATCTCCTCATAAACACCAGTCACATCCCGAGTATAAAGGGAAAAGACGTGGTCATTCCCTTGCTGGAGTTGATAATAAAATGATAGGCAGCCAGACATGGGTGCTATGGTCCTCGGAGAGATGAGCTGAGCCACCTCCTGGAAGTGCTGGACATAAATTGAATTCACGTACATGTAGTGACCTGAAAGAATCACACAGAGAAACAGTGTGAGGCATGCCTGGGTATTTTCAGAGGAAACGGTGTGGTGCAAAATCAAATGGGCTTTAGAAGAGGGAGGCAGAGATGAAGCCAGATTAGCACTAGGTGGTGAAATGTGTTCTTTTATGTGGCTGTTTGCCTTGTCTCTTGGGAAAATAACTTGAGAGGTGACCGCAAATCCTAAAGCCTTACTTTGTCTAGTTTTCTACTCCAATTGTCTAGGTTGATGGACATTTCCTGTAAACAACTTTTATGGGTTGATACTTTCTCTCTGTCCCTGGGTTACAGCCTGACCTGTGATTGGTTGATTTGGCACTGTGGGAAACAATTCCCCAGAGTCATTTCCCTGGCCTTCGTCTTGTCAGCGTGGTTTTCCATTCTCTTGAAACCTTTTCCTTCTAAGCCCTGGTGATTGCCCTGTGTCTTTTGAGAAGAACCTATCATGAAAACACTTCTAGATACCCCACCCCCACCCCCAACCAGCTGCCAAACCTCCCAAGCGAAGGCTTCTCCACCTTGAATTGGACAGACCCAGCAGATCTCCTCCAAAGATACTTCTCTGACTGGACTTTTACTGTGAAGACACCCTTAGGAGACAAAGACAAGTGCATCCCGAAGCTTATACAGTGACCACCGAGATGCGCTTCAACACGCTTGATTTGGAATAGACCCGGGCGTGCATGCATGTATTACCTGGAACCCTACAGCAACATTTTTCTGCTCCAGGCTCTCAAGTGCAGCCCCCCCCCCTCCGCCCCGGGGATGCAAAAGAGAACAAGGAAAGAGCAGAGAAGCAGAGAGAAGAGGCCAGGAAGCCCCATCAGAGCCA